>JAGFMF010011739.1:3245523-3262131 GCA_019455555.1 Galemys pyrenaicus | reverse complement strand
TGTGTGTGCCTGCAGTTGGGGCATTATAAGTGCCGTTCAAGCACACGGGTGAGGACCCAGTCAGGCAAACCCATTTTATATTAGGGTTGCCCTGTAACACACTCATGTTCAAATTGAGTCCAGAAACCCTAAACAGAAATTTTAAAAAATGATTTTCCTATTATTGAATATGAAATATTTATCCACTTGTTTTGTTCTTTGATTTTGTTTTTTCATTTTAATTATATATATATTTTACATTATTTTTCATCCCCATGAAATTCCCATCACCAGTACACCCATGCACTATCACCATAGTCCCTGTGCTTTTCCCACCCATGTTGTTCTTTGGCTTTGTTCCTCAGAATTTTGTAGTTCTTCAGGACAAGAACTTGTGTGAGGAACTATGTGCTTCCTCACATAGATCTTTACACATTTTGTTAGGTTTATACCTAAGTATTATATATTGGTGGCATCCTAATGTAAATGGTATTGTGTTTTTAATTTTAAATTTCACTTGTTCACTGCTGGTATTTAGGAAAGCAACTAACTTTTGTACATTGACCTTATATCCTACTGCCTTACTTATTAGTCCCTAGAGTTTTCTTTTTTCATCAGTCTTTAAAACTTTCTGCAGAGATGATCATGTCATCTGTGAACAAATACAGTTTTATGTTTCCCTTCCCAACCTCTGTACCTTTCAATTTCTTTTATTACCTTACTGAGTAATCAAGGAGTCCCAGTACAATATTGAAAAGGAGTGGTGAGTGGTAACTTCCTTCTTTTTCACTTGGTATTATTGGGAAGGCTTTAAATTTATTAAATATGATGTTAATAGTAAAATTTTTAGATAGTCTTTATCAAGTTTAGAAATTCCTCCCTACTTATAGTGTATGAAGAACTCCAATTGAGTGTTGGATTGTCATTATTTTTTATTCCAGTTATTGAAATTGGTTTGCAGTAATAACTCATCATAATCATAATTTGCATTTCCCTAATGGTTAATGATGTTGAACATTTTTCATGTGCTTATTTTCCACCTGTGTATCCTCTTTGGTGAAATTTCTCTTTGTATTCTCTGCTAACTTCCTACTTGGATTTCTTTTTAACTGTTTAGTATAGAAACTTATTTATATGTCTTACATATAAGTTCTTTGTCAGGTATATGATTTATGAATGTTTACTTCCAGTTTGTGAACATTTCTGTTCATCTCTGAATAATTTCACAGAGCAATACTTTTTAAAAAAGAATTTTGATATCTATAATTTTTTTATTTTATGGATCATATTTGTGGCATCATGTCTAGAACTTGTCGTAAAATCCTGAGTGCTTAAAATTTTCTCCTATGCTTTACAGTTTTACATTAAAACCTATTATCCACTTTGAGTTAATTTTTGTATAAGATGTGAAATTTATCTTGACATTCGTTTTCTTGCTTAAGGATGTCCAGTTGCTCCAGCACAGTAATTGAAGACTTTCCTTCCTTTATTGAATTTCTTTTGCAAGTTTATCAAAAATTAATTGGATAGATATGGTGTTTTAGTAGTTTTATCTGGTTAGATCAAGCTATGGTGATATAGTTTCCATTATCTCCTAGCCACATTCTATTATAAACAGAACCTTCTTCAATGGCATAGGGTAGAAATATATAATTAAGTTATTTGTCTTGAAATTTCCTATATCATTAACAGATTTGTAGGCAAGGTAACAGTTGCATTACACAATTGTTATCAAAATTTATAATGCCAGGATGGAACTATAACTATTAGACCTTAGTACATATGTATTACTAATTAGTAATGTGTACTTGAATCAGTCTATGGCATCTAACAGTTTTTGAAGTTATGGGCTCAATAGACAGAAACTTTTGAGAATATGGGCCACATGTTATTTTTACTTAGTTTATGTAGGCACATTGATTTCCTTGGTTTATGTACATTATCTCACATGAATATAAACTACTTGCTTTGAATACATATACAGATACTTACCTCTTTGATACATAGTTCTAGTCATGTCTCCATAATCCATAGTAAGGGTTATGGCAAGTCCTGCTCTTATAATGATGCACCAGGAAGCTCTAAGCATTAGCAGCTTAGAGAAACAAAGAATTAAAGACTCCTATTTACTGTTTAAAGTTCTGACTTATTCTCAACAGCTTATTCTTATTTAGAACTCTTCCTGTTTTGTTCCAGTACCTGAGGCTATGGAGAAGGTCTATGCTAATATGTGTGACTGCAGAATGCAGATTTAACCTTTTTGTTAGAAATCCCACAAGTCAGAAGCATTTGTGTTATTGTGCTATTTTAGTTCTCTGCAAATATCACATCATGGCAAGACAAATTGTTGCAGTGTCAGGAATTAACTTTGTTTCCTGATTAAGGAGATTAATTTTCAGTCCTGGATTGTATAACTGGAAGGAGATCAAAAATGTAGATTTAATTAGTGTTTTTAATACCTTGTGTTTCTCTTTTTACATGAAGATGTATGAAAAATTAAGCTTTTTGAGCATTAGAGAGGCCCACTTATTTTGCTTTTTGTTTAACTTTATAATGTTCAGACAAAAATGTCAATAAAGACTAATAGAATAAAATTAAAATTTTGTATATCGTTGTAGACAAGGTAACAGTTGAATTACATAATTTATAATCAAAGTTTATAATACTAGGTTGTAGCTATAATGCATGTTTTTATCACCGCCCTTCCTTCCCCATATTATTCCTTCCAAACCATCTTACACTGAGGATTCTTAGACTAGTTTTAGAATATTGAGATCATTCAAGATACAAGTAATAACAAGAATGGCTTCTTGAAAACTCTAAAAATCAAATTTCTTCTATCTAATATCCTAATAGAGTATGCTATTGAACTTAGCTGGTATTCTGCCTTTATGCATGCTGAATTTATTGAAAATTTTAATTAGACAATGGTAGCTATGGCCTAATAATTCATGTGCACCAATAAGAAGTTTTTTGCACTACTGGGGGCATGTAAATTAGCACAATAACCATGGAAAACAATTTGGAGCAAACAGACACTTTGGCAAGTCCATTTTTGGAAAACTGTAAATGGTAAAATCAAACATGCACCTGTTTTATAAGCCAGTAACTCACTCCAAAAATATGCCCTAAAAAAAGTCTTATACTTGTTCCCTCACAAGAAAATGTACTATAATTTTTACACATTGTCATTAATAATTTTATTAATACAAGAGCTGGGGTACAGGCTAGAGACATGGGAGGTAAGAGGATTCACCAGAGACAGAGTGGGGAGCAGAATAGGCAGATGGACTGAAATACACTACTGAGGGCAGCAGCAGGCAAGGCAGAAGAGGTCTGCTGCGCCATGTGGATCCCCTCCCTGGCTGGGGATCCAACTCGTGTTGCTGTGCTGTGGTTGCTTCATAGTGCAGCTCAACCCGCTGTACCACCAGGGAGGCCCCATTTTATTAACATTGTTAATGTTAAAAAAAAAACTCTGGAAGCAACCCAAATGGCTGTCCATTGTAGAATAGAGAATTAAGTTCATAAATGAATAAATCATTTATAATTATACTCAATAACATAATTGAGTTCTCAATAATGCTGGCAAAAACAAGGCAGATCACAGAAGAATGTATGCATTCAAATTTATGATATACAAAGTTCAAAATAGACTAAACTAGACAATAACTTTAGAGTACATTGTAGGTAACATACTTATACAAAGAACCAGGGGGCTAGTTATCAAAAATTTCATGATAGTAGTTAATATGCTGTAGGAAAGAAGGGATGTGATCAGGATAGAGTATAGATTTCTGGAATGTGTTCTGTCTTGTGACCTGGTTGCATGAATCCTTAATCATGACACAGGTGTTTTCATACTACATTTATGCTATACCTCACAATAAAACATAGAGGACAAAGGCATCTGGACTTTCAGTTCTTGATGTCTGAGTTCTTCATACTCACTGGTTTGTGGGGTATAGAACAGAGTAGTTCACAGTTAATGACTGAAAGAAAATGATACTTCCATGAAAGTCAACTCCAAAACTGTCTTTTCTCTTCTTTCAAACCTGCACAGTTTAGGCTTATCAAAACAATCACTCTGAATTTCCCAAGATGGGAAAGTACTGGCAGCTTGGCTTTAAGCAGAAGTAGGAAGGAGCGCATTTCCAATGAGGGCCGCTTGGTTGTAGGGCTCAGAGCTTGCAAACTGCCAGAGGGGACCAGGCTGGCCATCGACATGTTAAATTTGACCCATATGTGTTTATCACTTTTAACTACTTGACAATAACTTTAAAACAGGTTATTTCATCTAAGAATACTGAATTTCACTCCCTCTTGAAAAATGCAAAATGCCATCAGATTCATCTCTAGATGGAATATTCACTCCAGTTCAGCTTGGTTCCTATCAGTCCCTATTGACTTACAGTCAAGTTACTCATTTACTTTCATGGACTGACCTCTGAAGACATGTGTAATGTCTGCTTTGTGGGTTCTGTGAATGATACAAAAATCTGGCTCTTTCGTTTCCAGAAACAAGACCGGGAATGGTAGTGGCCAAGGAAATACCCATGGAGGTTGGACACTAAGTGTCAGGTCTCTGAAGCAGCTTTGAGGACCTCTTGGGGAGCCTACACAGATCTGGTATTTTGTTAGGTGGAAGCCACAGTAGCCTGCACAAGTGAGGATGTTAATAGGAGCCATTAACTCACTCATTTTTTCCTGGACAAGGAAACTCAGGATACTGGTACAACACAAGGAGAGGTGGGTGGCAAGGATTGGAAGCCACAGAAACACTGATATTGGGCATGTCATTGATCTCGATAAGGTGGGTCCAAGAGACAGATTTGACTTGACTTAAAAATATCGAAATGTGATCTTTTTTGTATTTTAATATAGTAGAAACATTCAGTGACGCTTTTTATGTAGTACTTTTAATTACCTATTTTGTTGGGATTTAAAAAATAATTTACTTACAAATCTTCTAAATCTCTTTCATTTTCCCTGTTCATAAAAGTGAATCTTGAGTTTCTTAATTCATCTTCTCTCTCTTCTTGACTCTCCATTTATTGCTTTCAGAACCATTCCTGTACTTGAGATGTCAGAGCAGAATCATAAATGAGTAGAAGACAGCCCAAATGGCACAAGGAGGAAGGGGGTAAATATAGGCAAGAAGCAAAACTGAGGGCCTCCCTGGTGGCGCAGTGGGTTAAGCAACACACTATGAAGCAAACCGCAGTCACTACAGCACGAGTTCGATCCCTGCTGCCGGCCAGGGAGGGGACCCACATGGCGCAGCAGACCTCTCCTGTTGTGCCCGCTGCTCCCCTCAGCAGTGTACTTCTGTTGATCTGCCTGTTCTGCTCCCCGCTCTCTGTGGTGAATCCTCTCACCCCCCACACCTGTACCCCAGTGCTTGTATGCATAAATAAATAAATCTTTTTAAAAAAAGAAGCAAAACTGAGCCTCAGAACACAGAGTGGGGAAAGAGAAGAAAAAGTAGAGGTGGAAAAAGGCATGAAGTAAATCCTGATGGATGAGCCAAGATTGCCTCAGCCAGTCAGCACGGGTGTCAGTGTAGGCCTTACCGTAGGCCGTCAGTACTAAAGCACAACCAAGTGCTCCTTCCTCATGTCTATTCTGCCTTCAGGAAGAAAGTCAGATGACAGCAATGACACCCTGCACTAATGTGTTGTTATCCCCGAAAGAGCTTCACTACTGAGGGAGAATATTGGTCAAACACTTTCAATTTATTAGCCTACCCTGACCATGCCTCACTGCTGATTGGTGGCAAATTATTTATATGGAATAAAATCAAGTGTTGATTTTTCATGATTGTTGTAATGTCAGTCACAGCACTCTAAGTATTAGAATCCAAATATATTCAAATTAGTCATTTAAATTCAACATATTTTCATAATGCCTGTTTTTTATATAGTATTTGATTTTGTTCAATGCCAATAGTGTTCTTTACAGCTTTCGTCCTATAGTCCTTTCTTTCTGGATGTTATGACTTAATTGTCATCTCTCTTTTTTATGGTTGACAGGGTTATTTTTTATTTTATTTCACTCATTTTTTTGGTTTCTCTATATACCATATATAAATAAAATCATGTGTTTGTCTTTCTGTCTTGACTTATTTCACTAAACATAATATAGTTTAGGTCTATCGATGTTGCAAATGGCAGGATTGTGTGTGTGTGTGTAGCTGTATTCCATTGTATATACTTACCAATCTTCTTTATCCAGTCATCTGATGATAGCCACAGTTTTCAGTTCTTGGATATTGTATATAATGCTACAATGATGATGAGGGTACATATATCTTTTTGAATTAGTGTTTTTGTATTCTTTGTATTCAAAATGTAGGGTAGCTGGATTATATGGACTTTTATTTTTAATTTTTAAAGACATCTCCAAACTGCTTTTCATAATGGCTGCACCAATTTACATTCCCACTAGTAGTGTACAAGGGTTCCTTCCTCTACTCATCCTCTTCAACATTTGTTCCATTTATTTATTTATCTATCTATCTATTTATTTAATTATTTATACAAAAGTTGGGGTACAGGCCAGAGGG
The DNA here is from genome assembly GCA_019455555.1 of Galemys pyrenaicus. Lineage (NCBI taxonomy): Eukaryota > Metazoa > Chordata > Mammalia > Eulipotyphla > Talpidae > Galemys > Galemys pyrenaicus. The sequence continues at coordinate 3,255,587 of JAGFMF010011739.1, read as the reverse complement.
GTGAAATGATTCACCAGACAGAGACAGAGTGGGGAGCAGAACAGGTAGACTGACCAAAATACACTGCTAAGGGGAGCAGCAGGTGACGCAGAAGAGGTCCGCTGGGCTATGTGGGTCCCTCCCTGGTTGGGGATTGAACTTGTGCTGCAGCAGAAACTCCACAGTGTAACACTCAACTCCTTGCGCCACCAGGGAGGCCCTGTTTCTTTTCTTTTGTATAATAGTCATTCTCTCAGATGCAATGTGACATTTTGATATGCATTTCTCTAAAAATAAGAGATGATGAACATTTTTTCATATACCTGTGGTTTTTCTGTATGTCTTTTTTGGAGAAATGTTTAGTCAGTTCTGCATATTTTCTAATTGCATTGTTCTTATGTTGTTGAGTTTTCTGAGTTCTTTATATATTTGGGTTATTAACCCATTGTCAGACATATGATGTGGCATATATTGTCTCTCATTCAATAGAATGTTCTTTTTGTTTTGATGGTAGTTTATTTCACGTTAAAGAAGCTTTTTAGTTTAGTGTAGTCTCATTTGTATACATTTGGTTTTGTTTCCCTTGCCACTGGAGTTGAGTTACAAAACACATCTCTGAGACTGACACCAAGGAGCATAGTGCTTGTATTTCTTTCTATGTATTTTATGACTTCATTCTCACATTCAAGTCTTTGAGCTATTTAAGTTAATTTTTGTATAGAGTGGTCATTTCATTCTTTTGCATGTGACTGTCCAGTTCTCCTAACACCATTTATTAAAAAGACTTTCCTTGCTCCCATGGTGTATTTCCTAAATATGCTAACAAGTCTACGGCTATACCACCCTGAACGCGCCCGATCTCGTCTAAATATGCTAACATAACATGTTTGCTTGCCTTTGCCCATTTGTCATACATTAGTTATCCATGTATGTGTGTGTTTATTTTCAGGACCTCAATTCTGTCCCATTGATTTGTATTTCTTTTATTTAAATACCAAGCCGTTTTAATTATTTTTATGTGCTTTTTGTATATAATTTGAAGTCTGGGGGTATATACCTCCATTTTTGTTCATTTTTCTCAGGATTGTTTTTGCTCTCTAGGGCCTTTTGTTTTTCCAAATGAATTCTGTTAGTTTTTGTTCTATTTCTGTGAAAAATGACAAAGGGACTTTGCCTGGGATTGCATTGAATATATGTTTTAGGTAATACAACCATTTTAATGACGCCAGTTTTTCCAATCCATGAGCACGGAATATCTTTCCATTCCTTTGTGTCTAATATATTTTTTCAACAATGTATTATTAGTTTTTGATGTCTTTTACATCGGTTCCAAGAACATTTGCTAGATTCAACCTTCTACAACCCATCCTAGTCCTCCACTTTTAAATATCACATCTTATCTCTGTTCTGCTTCTCTGGTTCATAGTGACAGTCTTTTAATCATTCCCTCCCTGACCCCTATACCGCCCCACCCCACAGTGTTTGACTCCAGATAATTGACTAGGACACTTGAAAATGTGAACTCTCAGCAGAAGCTCAGAGCTATATAGTATAAACCTAACGCCAGCCTTTGTACTTGAAGCCAACCCTAGTCCACAAGGGTCTCTTCACAAGAATCCCTGTCTTGAGATTATCTCAGAAAAGTAAGAGCTACTATGTAATAAGACATGTTAGGATTTTCTCCCATTGATCGATAGCAGCACCTTAACAGTCTTAGAGCAAGCTCTCAACCTTTCCTAAAATTTATTAACAGTTCATACCAGTTCTTAAGTCCATGGAGGGAATAGTTGGAAGACTGAATTGCAATTGATTAGCTATAATTAGGGACTTACATTTTCCCTAGAGTTTGGGACCAATAGCTTTAGAATCTTATTAGAAACTTTAATTCAGATATTTCCATTTCATTTTTATTTACAAGAGGGAAACCAGAAAATTGATAAAATAAATTTCATAGAAATGGAAACAACTTAGGTAAATTACCATTTTTTAAACCTCATTACAAAAGAAAAATAGTCTTAATGCAATCTTGTTTAGCAAATGAAAAAAGATGCTTTCCTCTGCATTTTTAGAAAATTGTCATTCCTCTTCCTAATTTTAGAACTCAAAAAATATTCTAGCTTCCAGTGAAATCAGTTCATCATGGATTGGGAAAAACTATAATTTTGATTATAAAGGCTAACTAAACAAACATTACTGTGGCTAAGAGCCAAAGTACGTATTTGGTTATCAAAAAAGAGATATTTCATAGAGGTCTTTCCACATTGTAATAACAGACATTACAGTGCTAAATCTGTGCCAATATAACAAAAAGACTAAAGTGCCACAAATAAAGATTCATTAGCTTCCAGTAAACCTTTTTGCATTTAGGCTTAACATGTGGAAATATTTTTATACCTGGAAAGAGTTATCAGTCATGATCAATTACTAAGTTTCATCTTGGACCTCTTAAAATAAAGAATTGTTGCCTTGAAAAGCTAAAACAAATATCCTGAGTGTATGAGGATACAGGACAGATACTTCTTCTATAAAAAGAAGTTTAATACCTTTTTAGAAAGGCCGATCTTTGTGGGGCAAAATAGATGCATAAAGCTGAAGTTTAAGAGCAGTCTTCTCATCACTTTCCAGGGTTGAAAATGATTTCCCATGTCACTGGAAATGGAAGCATTGTAAACTAGATTATAATTACTTAAACATACTTTATTTCCTTTGTGTTTTTCCTTTTTGTCTGAAATGTCTTCTACACCTTTTCCCTAGCAAAAGCTCAGTCTTTTTTGGGGTTTACCTTTATGAAGTCTTCCATGAACCTCCAATTAGTAACTAATTACCCCGTCTTCTTTAACCTCATAGCATTTTGCTTATGCCTCACTATAAATGTATAACTTCCCGTGAAAATGTGAACTCCTTGAATTTTGATGATGCCTAAAGTAAAAGGGTGCCTAAAAGTGAACAGATGACAGAGAGTTGCAACACCTGTAATTTATCTGCAATGGGAGAATTCTTTTCATTCATTTCAAATGCTACTCAGACGTTGTTTTTCCTACAGAGGTTTCAGGAACATTCAGAATAGAGACAGGATGCATCAGCAATATGTAGATCAAGAAACCATTCAACCTGTGAGAGAAAATCCTAACCCACACTTGAGAAGTCTTACTGTACAGTAGTTCTTGGCAAACACTGCCCAGCTTACTTAACAAAGCAAAACTCCTAAGAAATAAAATTGATGAAGAACCTGTTCCATAACACCGAACATGTATATTTGCAAATCAAACCACAGAATTCTCTAAATTGGCAACAAATGCCTTAATACAAGGAAGTAGCCATTTAAGATTAGATCTGCATGCAGCAAGAATAGCTTTGGATAGAATCCAAGTAAGGAGAAAAGGGGCTAGAGCTGAAGAGAAATAACTCACTAATTGATATGGTAAGGATGGATTGGAAGTTAATCCCCAAACACTGTGATAAAACATTTTTCCTTATTCTATTTCTTTACTGATCTATCAATTCCCTATACTTTTTACTGAATGGAAAGCTATTATTCTTTTTTTTTTAAGATTTGTTTATTTATGCACACAAGAGCTGGGGAACAGGCCAGAGTCCAGGATGGTGAGAGGATTCACCAGAGACAGAGCAGGGAGCAGAACAGGCAGACTGACTGAAACACTGCTGAGGGGAGCAGCGGGCGAGGCAGGAGAGGTCTGCTGCGCCGTGTGGGTCCCCTCCCTGGCCGGCATCAGGGATCGAACTTGTGCTGAAGTGGCTGCAGTTTGCTTTATAGGGCGTTTCTTAACCAACTGCACCACCAGGGAGGGCCCGAAAGCTATTATTCTTGTCCATCAATATGATTCAGACTTTCTCAATCCTGTGATTATATTTACAAAAATTAGAAATAACCTCTCATTATCATAAGTAGCTACCTACCAAACAGTTGTAAGTGTAATCAATATTTTATTGCTCAGAATGAGCACATCAGATAGAAATTTTTCTTTGTTGAATTTTCTCTTGCAAGGTACATTTCTGTCTGAATGTACCTTGAAGTATACATTCTCCCCAATTTTGTATACTCAGTCACTAGTTTAGTGACTCAAGTATAGTAAGTAGGTATTTAATGAATATTTGTTACATGAATAAGTGAAAAAAGGGTAGCCATACTTCCTTTCAGCTAAAGCACAGTTGTTTTAATAGTGGGTCATTAATCTATCTTCTGTTGATTATGTGTCAGAAAATAAAATTAATGGTATGACATTGGCTTCTATTTTAAAAAACTGGTTTTTTGCTTATATCTTTACTTCAGTGTAGCAAGCAACTGACATGAGTGCATCATTTTAAAGAGAGTGAATAGAGGTTTTATAAACTTTAAAATATGTATTCTTGCAGAGAATCTGTAAGATTTTAAATGAGGTCAGCTAAACCTGAGAGATACTGTTTCCTTCCTGTTTAGCTGGGAATTCAGTTTAGCCAGAAAATAGATGGAAATGATAAGAAAGGTCATGGGTTTTCAATTCATGCCAAGGAAGATTTTTTTCTTCAAACTTGCATCATGGTCAAATTTATATATAAAACTTCTGGTCCTGTAGGTCTAGACCAAGCAAGCCAGAACAAACTTTTCCAACCAGAATTCAGATTGATGTGAGCCTATGTCTCAAAGCTAGAATTTAAAGGGGCATCTTTGAGGGTCAGATTTTAGACCACTCTCTTTCCTCATACATTGCTCCAAAGCAGAAAAATACTGATAAAGACATATGCCAAAGTCATAATTGCTACTCGAAATGGGGAAGATGATAGGAAGAGTTTTTTAATGAACTCTTGGCAGTTATGCATGGGTACACATATATTTGATTAAAGTATTTGGAACTAGACTGAATATCAACACAGTTAGTAGTTTTTACCATTTGTATTAACACATCAAAGTAAAATTGTAACTCTGACATCAAGGAAAAGTAGTGAATATTGAAAGTGAAGAAAATACTTTTATTCAACCCTGGAAAGTGATGAGAAGACTGTTCTTAAACTTCAACTTTATGCATCTATTTTGCCCCACAAAGATCGGCATAGCGTTTTGCATATGCCTCATTATAACTGTATAACTTCCCGTGAAAATGTGAACTCCTTAAATTTTGATGATGGCTAAATAGTAAAAGGGTGCCTAAAAGTGAACAGATGACAAAAGAGTTGCAACACCTGTAATTTCTCTGCCTCCCTCCTGGTACCATTAGGCCTTTCTCCTCTCTTCCATATAAGAACAACACACCAGGAACATTCTTCTCTTTTTCCTGTGTTATAATTTCTCCAGTGAATGATGCCCATCAGCATATAAACAAATTGCAGTTTATCCCACCATGAAAATATAAAAAGATCTTCTCTTGATTCTCACATCTGCCATGGCCATCACCCCATTTGTCTCTTTCCTTTTAGAATGAAACTTGCAAAAAGAATGGTCTATTCGATTTCCAGTTCCTCTTTTCCCATAATAACTTATAACCACTCCTACCAAGCCTTTGTTGCCAATCTGCTGGGTTCTTACGTTCAAGTGATTCAGGAATAATCACTGACACACAACACTGAAGATTAACAAACTCAGGTTTATTGCAAGACTCTTGACAGCAAGAGGGAGTCCAAGGGAAGACGTCATTACTATTGGGGGTTGGTTTACTTTCATAGTCACTCATGGGGACTTTTCCCTGTTCTGGTAATTCTCCACTATCCTCTTTTCCTCATTGCCCCACTTTACTACCCACAGGTGTGAAGCCACCTCAAGCTATTGTGTGCTTCTATATGCCTCTTGTGTTTACCAGCCTCTGCCTGTGGCTCTAGCTATGGCTACCAGCCTTTACATATCAGCTTTCTGCTCCCTCAAGCACCCAGCCTCAGTCTGCTGTCTTACAGCCAGACCTTGCCAGCCAGCTTGCAGTCAAGCAGGCAAGCTCCCTAGCCAGCTAGTTCTCTACTCCCTCACTTTCACTACCCCGTACACCATCATCTGGCCCAAACTACTGTCATTGAGGCCTTTAACAATTTCCACCACTCTCAATGTTTAACACAGTTCGGCTCTCCGTTCCCAGTTTTCCTTCCATCTCACTGGGTTCTCATGCTTGGTTTCATGTTCTGGCTTTTCTTCTTCTCCAGGTTTTCTAAATAGTGGTGTGACCCAGCAATAACTTTTAGGCTTATTTTCCACTCTGCCTACTTTCTCTCTAGATGACCTCCTTCCATCTCACAGACTGACAATTCTCAACTATATGCTGGAAGGATCATTATCTCTACTTTTATGTTTAATAGTGCCTTTGTACTTAATATGTCCAAACTGAACTGCCAATCTTCCCCCTACAACCAGCTTCTCCCATTTCTCCCAGTTTTTCTTGTCACAGGAAATAGCAACCTTATCCTTCCTCTTGCTCTGTCAACCTTAACTTCCCCTTTCTTTGAACCCCACTTCAAACCTGTTAGCAAATCCCAACAGCTCTACTTTTACACATATTCAAAACTTGCCAATAATTTCTAAGAATTTCCATTCCTAGTGCCTGGTTTCAAGCCACCACAGCCTTCTCCCTGGAGTATTATGACAGCTTCCCATCTACCCTAGGCAACCCCTGCCCTCCCACCCCACCCCCATCAGCAGCCAGAGGGATCTTTTCAAAAGGAAATCAAAGGAATTCAATACCTGACGGGAAGGCTCCTAATGTTAACTCAATTAAAATAATACATTATGAATTATTATTTATAAATTCTATTTTTATAATTTTTATAAACTAAACTTTAAAGAAGTTCAAGTTAATTCTTCAATTAACTGAAAGAGAGAGATCAGTATATATCATGCTTCTTTGCATGCCAAACTGCTTCTCATTTCCTTCAAATTTGAAGTTAAAGTGATCATAGGACTGGAAAACAAGGTCCAATACAAACTGTCCCTTCCTCTCCTCCCATTGACCTCTGGCCTAGATTCCCCTCTTCTCCCTGGTCCTGGCACTTCCTCTGCCTAGCTAGCGTGCTTCCCCACCTTCCCAGTCACCCCCTTATATTTCCACGGGACTCACTCCCTGGTGTCTTGCTCTTGCTTATTCAAATGTCACCTTCTCTAAGAGGCCTTCCTGACTATTGTATTTAAAGACCTCTATCCTGCTTGCCTGTCCTACCTTATTGTTCTCCAGAGCATTTATTATCATTTAATGTAATTTATTTGTACTTGTTTTAAAAAATTGTCTACCTTCGCATAGAATGGAAGTTTCCGAAGAGCAGTGTTGTTTTGTCTTTTGTTTTATTGTTTGTTATGGGTAGAAAAGTGCTTGTCCCTGGTACCCTGTCCCCAGTTCCTCACCTAGGGCTCGGTCCTACTCCTACTGGCTGGCCACAGGGGCCAGGGCTTCTGTGCTCAGGAAACATCAGAATAATAATTGGTGAAAACAGAAAGTCTGGAAGTATCGAAGTGTCATTAGGATGTTAATAGTTGTTCTTTCTGGGACGTTGTGTGTGTGTGTGTGTGTGTGTGTGTATGTTGTTTGTCTGAGTTTTTTGCAATAAAATAGAAGAAAAATACGAAAATTAAAAATACTGGGGAAAGAACTCATTGTTTTCTGAAAATGAGAAGGAAAATTTGATTCAGAGATTCTTATGCTTAGATTCTAAATTCTCCAAAAAAAGAAAGTTCTTCCCCTAGCCCTACCCCCAACCCCCCAGGAGAGGGAGCAACTGTGTCCCTAAAAAGGCATTGACCCTTGTTCATCTGGTATTAGTGAGCATTAGTATCGTGACACTAGTTCTACTGGCTGTGATGCCAGGATTGCCAAGCAATGTTCTGAGCAGAATTTAGTGTCCCAGGAACACTGCCCACAGGGAGAAGATACTCTGGCCAAACACGGGCATCCGGCTTCCCAACGGTTACATTTTCTTCATTAAATATCAATTTATTAGCTTTCTGGATTTGGTTTTAATGTGATGGAGTTTTTTGCATTTCCTGACAACAGCCTGCTTTCAAAGTCATCCCATTCAGGCTCGCTGACAACATTGACCTCAAATGTCCTTGGGTGGGTGTGGGTGGGCTTTGCATCTCACCTGGTTGTGAGAAGTGGGTCTGAATTTCAGTTAACAGCTATAAACAATTATTGAGGTTCTTGCAGAAGACCAAATATTTTGTTGAAACTCTAGTCAGGAATAGGAGGAAGGCGCCACCTAAAGAGGCAAAAGTGCCTGATAATCATGACCTTGAAGCAACTAAACCTCTCTTTGGTGGATGTTCGCATGTTAAACATTTATTTCACATCTGCAGCTGCAAATTTTAATCTTCTTAGAGAGCAAGTGACTCGATTTATGCCCAGCAGTGTCTCTATAACTATATGTATTAAAATTGCTGGGGAGTGTTTTTAAATTGGAGTTCCAGACCCCACTCTTCTATTTTTGCCTCGCACCTACAGGGCGTGACCTAATTAGACTTCCTTTGACCATCCATTCTGCACTTTCAAATCCAGGAAGGCTCAGCTCTCCTCATTCTGTTCTTCTTACTCCCTTTCTGCTCTTCTTGCCTTCAGATCTTTGGCCCACTTGTCCTGCCACAAGGGGTTGATGTTTGTTGAGCCCCTTCAGCACTGAGCCAGGCTTCCTTTCTTAGTCTGCCTTACTTCTTGGACCCATGGTTTGTGACCATCCCAGTCCTGATTGTAGGCCGAGCCAGAATGAGAAGAATGCTTGGGAGTAAATACTATAACCAAATTTGTTTACTTTCAGAGTCCAGAAGCGAAATAAAGATCTCAGAATCTTGGCCTCCCTGGTGGTACAAGGTGTCAAACACCATTTGATCCCCGGCCAGGGAGCTGACCCATATGGCACAGCAGACCTTTTCTGTCTTACCTGCTGCTCCCCTCGGCAGTGTATTTCAGTCAAATCTGCCTGTTCTGTTTCCCACTCTGACTTTGGAGAATCCTCTCACTCTCCCACATCTCTGGCCATTCCCTAGGTCTTGTATGCATGAATAAATAAATCTTTTTTAAAAAAGATTTCAGAATCTGTATTTTAAAATAGGAAACCCAAGAATCTATGATCTTGTATGTATGGAAAGAGGGTGGGGAGGGAGATCTCTGAATCACATCTTGATATAGACAGCATACATTTTTCAAACTACAGATCATGTAATGTACTAGTGGGCCATGACGTTAGTTTAGTGGGTCACTACTACTACTACTAGAATAAGACAAAACAGAATGGATCAGAGTAAAGCACAGATCATAGTAAAATATATTTCTTATTATGGAAATTGCAGCCAAAGGAAGTTGCAGTTAAAAAAATAATAAAGACCCCAGTTTAAGAGTTAGACTCAGAAATCATAAGCATGAACTCTCATCGACAAATACCAGTGTTGCTTTCCATACCAGATTGATGATTTCCCCCTTTCTTTCCTGTGACCATACACTCTCCAGGATCAATGGTATCTCACATTCAGACGGTGTGTGTTTTAGCATTGCTATAGTGTGTTTGATAATGGATATTACAACTCCCTAACAGACTTGGTCTTCCTTATTTTCTAAGCTTAATTTGAGATTTAATTAGACAGGGTTACAGACTACTTTTCATTTAAATAGTATTTATCCAAAGATTATCTTGTAGCATTTTCAATTTAATACTTTAATGTAACAGTGGAGAGAAATAGATATCTGCTAGACTCATTTTAATTATTCATCAAATAATTCAGAAAGAATTTACAAATAACCAAAAAGCCCAGATAACTTGCATTTCTTTTTTATTTATTTATTTATTTATTTTTAAAATTAATATAAATTTTTAAAAAATTTACATATACTTGCCATCAATTGTAATCCCCATGTATTCCCCATCACCATCTCACCAGTGCACCATCACCTCAGCCCCTCGTGCTCCCATCTTTCCTCAACCCTCCCTCCCCCCTTCCCACCAAGTGTCCCCAGTCTGTCCTTTTCTCCTCATTTTTGGTTTTTGTGTCTTTATTGCTGTTATTGTTATTATTATTGTTCTTATTCCTTTCTTTGATCCTCCTTTGGTTCCCTTATATTCCTCCTAAGGGAGGAACCATCTGGTATTTTTCTTTTGCCTTCTGACTTACTTCGCTGAGCATCATCCCTTCC
>JAGFMF010011739.1:3201749-3245398 GCA_019455555.1 Galemys pyrenaicus | reverse complement strand
GGATTGCTGGATCCTATGGAAGTTCCATTCTTAGTACTGATTGAGGAATCGCCATACTGCTTTCCATAATGGTTGGACCAGCTTGCATTCCCACCAGCAATATAACTTGCATTTCTTAGCTTGACAATAGGGCTGGAGAGGAGTGGAGAGAATGGGCAGAGCCCTCTGTCTTACTGGGTGCCTGGTGGAATAATCCCCTGCCACAGTGTTTCCATTCTCTTTATCCCATGTGGTCAATTATATATGTGTGTATATTCAAATCATACACATTAACATATTAACATTTATATATTATTATATACACTGGATCTGTAAGTATATCATTTCATATAGTTACATGTAATTGATTTATTATCATTTTTTTTCTCAATTTCATTCTTTGAACTTGCTCTAAATTTCCTAGCTCTAAGCAACCTTGAGGCTCACTGTACCACACAAGAACAAGATTAGTACTGCATAGAAAAAGTGAGGCCATGTGAATTTAAAATCTGAGGATTTTCTGTTAAACCAATTTAGTATTTTCAAGAGTCTTAAAAGCAAGCTTTGTGGAGTGGAGAAGAAATTTCCAGATCCCAAAGATCCGCTCTTTAAAAACTTGATGCCAGGTGGTCTTGATCTTAGAATCTGAGGGGAGGAAGGTCTGTGACAAAATGAAGACGTGGTAACCCTGAGCTTTTCAAAACCTTCAGGTCTATTAAAAAAAAAAAAAAAGAGGTATTTTATCCTCTTCCAGAACCCTAGTAGGGCAAGCAGGCATGTGGGAACTTTAAGGTGATTAGCACAAGGCTTCCATAATCCTGGGCTCAGAGCCGCTTCCCCAGGAGCCTGGAGGCAGCTGTCATCTTCTTACAGAGCCCTGGCCTCTGATTCTACATTCAGCATGGCTTTAGAGTGAAGGAGCAGAGGGAGCATATAGCAGTGCTCCTGGCTCCTCGCTGACCTTATCTTTTTAAAAATATGTATTTTTTTTATTTTATGTTGATTTACATTGTTTGTATTTTACAACTGTAAGGTCCTCCCCACCCCTTTCAGATGCTATTGCCATAGCGCACCCACCACCAAAGTCCTCCACCATAGTCCTCTGTGCTCCCTCCCCACTTTGTTGTCCCTCTTCCGCTTTGGTTGCCTTCTTTCTATGGCCAGGTATTTTTTTAACTTAACTTAATCTGACCCTTTGTTTGGCTTCTCTTTACTCTGGTTGTAAATGACACCATCTGGTATTTGTCTTTCTTTTGACTAGTTTTGCTTAGCACAGTTCCTCCCAGTACCATCCATGTTGCCACAAATGACAAGAGTTTATCTTTTTTGACCACTGAGCAATATTCTATTATGTGTATATACCACATCTTCCAGATCCACTGGTCTGTGTTTAGGTAGTTAAGTTGTTTCCATATCTTGGCTATTGCAGATAGTACTGCAATGAACATGGGAATGTAAGTTTCCCTTTTGAATTAGTGTTTTGTATTCTTTGGGTAGATACCTAGGAGTGGAATTGCTGGATTGTATGGCAGATCCATTTATGATATTTTCAGAAACATCCCTTCTGTTTTGAGAAAACTTCCATTAGGTCTGGACCAGTCTGCATTCCCACAAGTGTTCATTTTTGTTCACATCCTGGCCAACACTTCTTATTTCTTGTCTTTTTGATGTGGGCCATGCTCACAGCTGATAGTATCTCATTGTGATTTTGAATTGCATTTCCCTGACTATAGGTGATGATTGACATTTTTCCATGTGCTTCTTGGCCATGTATGACTTCTTTGGAGAAATCACTGGCCCCATCTTGCCTGTAGAGAAGCCTGCATGCTCTGTTGAGGGGTAGAAGGTACTGGGGAAGCCAGGCCAGCAGGATATAGAGGCTCCTGTGAGAGGGGTCTGCATGAAGGGGTGGGTGTCTGTGACCACAGTCTACAGGGATGGTGCCAGGCCATGATTTGAGAGGACCATAAGAGACCCACCACACCACAGTGACTGCCAATTAAGGGTGCAGACCACATGAACTATAGTATAGTGGCAACTGGGGTGCCCCCAGAGGACACCCATCACAAGACCCCAGGACTCACACAGCTTTGAGAAGTAGAAAAAGTATAGAGTAATATTCTGGAAAGCTGAGAATTTCCCTGAGAGACCAAGTCATCGAAAGTATACAATTTATACAAACCCCCTTAGGAGACTGAACTTTGAATAATCTGCTTGCTTAACTAAAAGGAGATTGTTTAAATCTTAAGAGACAGAAACTTTAATTAGCAAGTTAATTAGAAAGTTATCTGGTACCTTATAAGGATGAAGGCCTTTAGAAATGTCAATGTATCTTCTTGACACATATGAATATGCATTCTGTGTTATTTGTAACCCTGCTACATTGGCTGGAAAAAATACACATGAAACCCAAGGAAAGTTCTTTCCTTCCATTTTGATTTCATTGCAAACACTGCCTATCAGGAAGGCAAAGTGGACTCAGTCTACCGCAGTCACCCCACTGCTACCCATGAGCTCAGGCATCACCCACTCTGTGAGGTGGGCACTCCTCCTTATGAATCACAGTGAATCACTCCCCTGGACTTCTTATTTTTTTCCCAAATGGTGGTGACTAAATTAATAAGGAAATGTATAAGCTTCCATGATTGGAACCCAGAGATTCCAGGGGCTCAACAATGGCACTTGAGGACATGGTTTTGTTCCAACTCACTGTTCTGTTACCACTAGTGCTGCCTTAACTCTTAGATGTATAGAAGAAAACTGAGACAGCTCCTACGGGTACCTACCAATGTAGCAACATCCTGAGGAAGTAAGACCCTTTCTTCCTGTGTTTCCCAAGGGCCCTCAAAAGACCCCTCTCAGATCTTGTTAGCAGAATTTTATCACCAACCTATGATTCCTAGACAAATGCTGGTAAGGGTGATCAAATTACAACAATGAAATGAAACTAATTATCTTCAGTGGAACTGCTGCTGTGGGATCAATGACTTATGTCCCATCTTCTAACTCTAGCAATGGATGGCTCATATCTTCTTATCCATCCAAGTCTTAGGTGTGTTCTTTGGGGAAAGGAGAAAAATTTTCCTGAACCTCTTCTGAAGCCTTCAAGCTGTTAGCATCATATCCTTATTTGTGTTGAATCTTCAAGCACTGAGTAGACATTGGTCCTGAGGGTAGAGCAGAGTAAGGGCTCCACTGAAGAGAACTGAGTTTAGGCAGCAGCTAGCCATACTTTTCATATGTTCTTTCTTGCTTGATATTATAATTTTTTTAAAGACATCTCTCAGCAAATCTTCCACTGAAATATGAAAGTTCATTGTGCCAAGAAAGTGCCTACTCTTTCTCTGGGATCAAACTACAGAACTACCTCGTCTTACATTCAATCGCCCCTTCCCAACTTCGCTTTAGCTGTTGATTTTTCCTTACTAGCTTGGTTGACTCTCGTTGGTGATAAGCTCAAACTGTCACACTAATTATTAAATATTTATTTGAGCAGAAAATGCAAACAGGGCCTCCCTGGTGTCACAGTGGGTTGAGTGCTGCACTGTGAAGCATCCAGGGCACAGCAGTGTGAGTTCAATCCCCAGTCAGGGAGGGGACCCACATGGCACAGCAGACCTCTTCTGCCTTGCCTGCTGTTCCCTTCAGCAGTGTATTTCAGTTGATCTGCCTGTTCTGATCCCCACTCTGTCTCTGGTGAATCCTGTTACCTCTCACTGACACTAGCCTGTACCCCAGTATAGTTCACTCTGTATGTACAAAGCTCCACATATTGTCATTAATGGCCAATTATCATTTCACTCCAATTCCATTGGTAGAAAGTATTAGCCCTACTAGAAGTTATATAGAGTAATCTAATATTCAGAAGAAAATGTTCACAAAACATTTTCTATTTAATATTGTAAAGCCTGTACTTTACTGAAAAATTATAGAATACAAAAACATACCAACGATTAAATAGTAGTAATGCCTATGCCACCATAGCTAATAATTTCCTTTGTCTTAGTCTCATACTTTTACTATGTGTGTGAAATTTTTCTATACACATCCATATCATTTTGCAAGTCCCCTTTTTCACTTAAGAGTATATCATGAACATTTTCCTGTTTTATTAAGTTTTTCTCTAGAACTTGTATTTCATTTTTTTTCCTATTTTTCTTCTCTTAGTAATTCCTGATGAACATACTATGTGGGGGGTGGGGGTGAGCTGGAGGGAGTGATAGAGGCTGTCCCTTGCTTACAGATGAGGACATTTGGACCCAGGCCAATGCTATGACTTGTGCTAAATAGGAACAGCAATTCGTTTTTTAAAAAATCTAGATTAGACCCCCGACCAGTAGTCTTCTTATTTCTTTCTTAAGACTGATTTTTTTTTTCATTTATTTATGCATACAAGACCTGGGGTGTAGACCAGAGGTATAGGAGAGGGGGAGTGAGAGGATTCACCAGAGACAGAGTAGGGAGCAGAACAGTCAGATGAATTGAAGTACACTGCTGAGGGGAGCAGCGGGCGAGGCAGGAGATGTCTGCTGTGCCATGTGGGTCAGCTCCCTGACCAGGGATTGAACGCTGGTTTCAGTGGCTGGTGATAGCTTGAGAGTGCTGAGACTTTAGCTCCCACACCACTTGGGAGGCCTCACAAGCCTTTCTATGGGGAAATACTTTTCCCTAAATGGTTTCCCAGTACTCTTCGGTTCATTGTAAATTCTGTGTGTGGTGTATGTACTATCCCATTCTGCCAAATTGCTTCATTTTATCCCTTTTTCCCTGCCCAGTGTTGTTCTGCTGCCTCAGCACTAGATAGGAAGAACCCCATGTTAATCTTATTATCACTGGAGACACGAGTGAAAAAGACACCTTCAGAGAGTCTGAGGTGAAGTCTGTGGCTGTGTATACCAGAATTTAGCCTCATCTTGGCCTCATCACTGACAGCTATCAACCATTTAACCTAATGTAGCTCAGTGTTCTTCCAGTCAAAATAATTAGAGATAAATATTTGCATTTTGTTATGGTTGTTACATAGATTCCTTGATACTGCATAGAAACCTGGTAAGAACATTCTTCACTCAGTGAGTATGTGCTGGGAGATTGCTGGTTGCCAGATGTGAAGGAACCAGTTGTGCACCTGAATTGCTTCCTGCCTTTGAGCTGTTAGAATGGGAATGCTCACGTCTAAACAGGCAAGGAGAGCATCGTTCCCAAAAGGTCAGGCTGGACAGGAATGGATTAAGTGACGCTGTGGAAGCACCAGGGGGACACTAAATCCAGATGGGGGAGAGGGAGACAGTCAGGGAAAGCCCCCAGGATGTGGTTTCTAGGCTGAGAATAGAAGGATGAGCAGTTGGTCAGAGAAGAAAGCAAGGGTCAGAGGCTGGAGGAGATCTCACAGTAGAGGGTCATGTGCCCAGGCCCAGGGAGTCGCTAATAACTCCGAGTTTCCTTTAATAAAACCACGGAGTACTGCTTTTGTGTTTACAAGGGTTCAGCTCGATCCATTCCTTTCCTCACCCCTTTAAACCCAGATATAAATATGCACTGTTGGTCATTTATTTGGCATTCAGCTAAATAGAACTTCATTTTTGTTATGTTTTACTAATAGCATCCATAGTAAGCTTAGTTGGATATTGACATGAAGCATTCCTTTTTTAAAAATTACATTTCTTTATTTAAGTATATTTGACATCATTTGTATCCCCCAGGGAGTTCCCACCACCATTCCACCCATGCACCATCATCTCAGTCTCTTGTGCTCTTTCTGCCCTCATCTCACTCTTTGCCCTCCCTTCCTTCCCCTCTCCCCGTCATGGTCCCTTTGGTTTATCGTTGACCTTTTGGTCTTGTTGAGTTTTTTTTTTTTTTTTATTGTTTTTGGTTGTAATTGCCCTTTTCCTTGAGAGCATTCTTTTTCTTCTTTTTGTTGTTGTAGCTATTGCTCTTTCACATTCCTCCTAGTAGTGAAACCACCCAATATTTTTCTCTTGCCTTCTGACTTGTTTCACTGAGTATAAGTCCTTCTAGCTCCATCCATGTTTCTATAAATGTCCCTAGTTTATCATTTTTGATTGCTGAATAGTATTCCATTGTGTGTATGTACCACATCTTTTTTTTTTTTTTTGTACCACATCTTCTTGATCCAGTCGTCTACTTTTGGACATTTGGGTTGTTTCCAAGTCTTACCAATTACAAATAGTGCTGCAATAAATATAGGAGTATAGGTGCTCTTTTGGATCGGTATTTTTGTGTCTTTTGGATTGGTGTTTTTGTGTCTTTTAGGTAGATTCCTAGGAGCGGGATTGCCAGATTATATGGTAGTTCCATTTCTAGTAGACTGAGGAACCTCCATATGGAACCTCCATACAGAAGCGTAATGGTTGGATTAGCTTCCATTCCCACCAGCAGTGTACTAGGGTTCCTTTTTCTCCACATCCTCACCAGCATTTGTTGTTGTTGGTTTTTTTTATGTATGCCATTCTTACAGGTGTAAGATGATACCTCGTTGTGGTCTTAATTTGAATTTCCCTGATTCTGAGAGATGTTGAGCATTTTCTCATGTGCTTGTTGGCCATGTGTATGTCCTCTTTGGAGAAGTGTCTTTTAAGTTCTGACATGAAGCATTCCTTATAAGCTTAGTCATACATTGACATTGAGATACCACTAACTTGAGAAATTGTTTTTTTCCTCTCCTAGATGCTGTTTAAAAGAAAAAAGTCCCAGTAATTAGTTTATTTACTTTAACCACAGAGATTTCTGTGGTGTGTAAGGATACTTGTCACTGGGCTTTTTGTTTTTCCTTTTATTTCATTTTCAGTAGCATTTTGTCTCCTCTCTTCCTATCAGAATGTCAGCTGTTGCTTCTCACTGATGTTGGTGTCCCTGCAACACTCCTCCCTCCCTCCAGTCATATGTGGGCTGGAGAGCCAGAGAACATGTTTGTTAAAAGTATACACAGTATGAAATCACATAGCTTGAGTGAGAAACTCCCTGCTGAATGGTACATTTCTGCCCATGGGCATAAACTTTGAGACCACTTATGGTTTTCACTATCCCCTGTCATTTTTCACTCCTTTTCAGTTGTGTTCTAAATAGAAAAGCTTTCAGATGAATCTCACACAGGTGAGAATCTTTATGTTCTGAATAGTGCTTACTGAACTCACATCAATTTCCTGTTCCATAGGCCTATTAATACCCATTAGGGATGAAAGTACCAGGATTTAGCCCAGATGGGTCAAAATAATAGATGGGGATAATCAAAAACCATATGATCTATGAGGTAAGTATGGTTTATAGGGGAAATCAGAGGAATCTATCCATTATTAATCACTTTTTGTTGTGGTTATATTGTGTAAAAAAACCCCAGACTTGGTCATTAGAACAGTAAACCTTTATTTCCCTGTCAAACTCTGTTAGGCCAGGTGTGCCTCTGCTTGGCTTGGCCACTCTTGTCAAGACTTGACTTGGATCTAAGATCTTAGATCTTGGATCTTGGATCTAGACTTGTCTAGAGTAGGATTGGCTCCACATGGGACAGGCTGACAGAGTAGCCTCTGGGTGGGCATGTGGTTGTGGCAGAGGACAAGAAGGGAAGGAGAAACAAGTGAAGCTTCAGCTCAGAACTTGCATCTGTCATTTTCTCTGGGTGCTCAGTTCAAAATGAGACAAGAATTGATGATGAGACAAGAATTCAGGAGAATGAATTGATGATGAGACAAGAATTCAGGAGAAGCAAAAAGGATAAAAGCTTAACATTCAGGTGCCTCCCTGGTGGTGCTGCGCTTTGAGCGTTGCACTGTGAAGCATCTGCAGCACAGCAGCGCGATGACATTTCAAAATAAAATCTATAATTTCCAGAAAAGGGTATGTTGGAATGTCAACATATGTTGGAATGTCCCCCCACCCCCTAGGGAGGGGACCCACATGGCGCAGCAGACCTTTCCTGCCTCGCCCGCTGCTCCCCTCAGCAGTGTATTTCAGTCTATCTGCCTGTTTGGCTCCCCACTCTGTCTATGGTGGATCCTCCCATCACCCCCCCATACCTCTGGCCCATACCCCAGTGCTTGTATGCATAAATAAATAAATAAATAAATGAATGAATGAATGAATGAATGAAAATAACCTTACCATTTGAAGATACAACAGTACAGGCAAGAGGGCACCGATAAGCTCTGGATAACAGAGATCTCACTCACTGAGTGTGGTTACATGAGGGGCCTGATAAAGACAGAGCTGTTGAGACCATGGGTTCTGTGAGAGGTGTGTCAGTGTCAGAGGGGTGGTCAGCCCAGCTGGCATCAGCACTCTTCACAAAGTATATCTCACAAGATGGGGCTTGCTTTTACACCTTTCAGCATTCAGCCCCCTTTTATCTTCATTGGGGATTGATGCAATTCTTTCCTGGCTGGTTGCACAAATAAAAATTTACCAGCTGGATCACAATTAATTGGATGCTCTAACAACAAAAGATGCTCAACTCACCTATTAAGTGTTCAGTGATTCTAATCTTAGTTTGTGACATTCCAACATACCCTTTTCTGGAAATTATAGGTTTTATTTTGAAATGTCATCAGTAACTCGTTATCATGATCATTAACGAATGTTCCCAGCAGTGAAGATGTTGTCGTTCTCTCTGTCACCTTGACTTGAAAACTCCCAAGTTATCTGAGTGCCTGTGTCATATCTATTGAGCTGCTAAAGATGGGCAACTTTACCTTTGCAATGACTCTCACTTCCTTCTCCTCTTAATTCCTACCACCACCTGACACTTACTCCCTCTCACCTGGACAACTTCACTAGCTTTGTGGGTGCCTCCCAGTCATTATACCACTTCCATCACTACTATGTATCTTAACTTTTCTTTCTTATTTTGACATCATTTTAGATCTACACAAATTTTATAGAAACACACTAAGAATTCCAGGACAACTTAAACCCAGATATTTGGACGAAACATTTGGGGAAATACTAACATTTTATCCCATTGATTTCTTCATCCAGTGGATAAGTAGATAAGCTGGTAGGTAGACAGGCAGATATAGTTGGTATCTGGTTGGTTCCTTGGATAAATAGGGTAGCATTATGCCTTCTAGGCATAATAGGGAAGATATAAGATGAGATCGATGTATCAATAACCTTAGGAAGGAAACTAAAAATGCAATTATAATGTTACACATAATAAAGACATTTGATAATTATGGAAATAACCACAATCTAATGAGTCAAAATCATTTATTTTGTCTAACCTAGTTGTCAATTCTGCCCATTCTAAGCCTTTTTGGACTCACTTATAGGCTAGGCTGAGTGCTAGTAAAGAAATTAGGATTAATGCCATTGTGAGAACAGTGACTAAATCGTTTGGTATATAGTTGGTATCTATATTATACACACACGTTTGCATATCAATGTACATATTTATTTATGGTTGTGTGTATACATAGATGTTTAAGTTTGTGTGTCATATATATATATATATAACACACATATATATATATTTCACAGTTGCAGTCATATGTGCTTTTACCCCTAACTACTGCAGTGTACATTTCCCTAAAATAACAACATCTTAATGCATACCATAATATAGTTAATCAATTAAAATCTGCACATTGACACATTGACACAAAACTATTTTTTAATCTATGGATATTATTCAGATTTTGGCAAATAATATCCTTATAATTGGGATATCACAATAACATCCTTATAGTTAGAAAAATTCCCAATTCCCAAATCATGTATTTTACTTAGTTGTCATGTTTATTTAGTTTCCCTTTTTTTTGTTTAAAGAAAGAAAAAGTTTACTGAGAAGGAAAAGAACAGAAATAAAGTGGGACTCCCAGGCCAGTGAAACCAGTCCAGGGAGGGGTAAGGGAGCCCCTATTTAGTTTCCTTTCCTGCAGAACAATTTCAAACATTTTCTTTAACTTTCATGGCTTTAATGCTTTAAAGAATAAAGGCCAGTTATTTTACAGAGAACCCCCTTGTTGGGGCTTTATATTTCCACTCTGGCGTTGAAAATTTACCTCATTTACTGCTTGTTACATTCTTGAGAAAATTTTACTGGCCTCAAGGACCTGACTCTATTGCTCTCTTGGTCTGACTTTTCATTCCTCAGCCCGTTTGGACTAGAGTCTACAATGATCGTTTTTACCATGATTGTTGATCCCTGATTATTCTTACCATGCTCTTTTATGCTGGACCACTCACCACTCCCATTCCATCAGTTGACACCTACGCTTTTTTCCAAGGATGAATGCAAATGCCACCTGAAACTATGTGTATTTTCGACCCAGTCATGAAATTATCCTCTCCGCTCACTGAATTTCTAATTGATTGTTTCTTATCTCAGCAACTATTGTGGTAGAATAAATTATTTTTTCACAATTCTTCCTTCCCGTTCTTAATTCACCAAGTGAACTTCTTCACCACTGACTCTGGACTGGGCACCTGGAGGAAATGACAGGTACAAGTTCAGAGCCAAAGTTTCACCTATTTCTTCTTGTCCTGTGCCAGTCACATGCCCCAGTCAAAGTTAGGATGGATATAATGAAACACAAGTCTGCGAACACTTTAAGAAAGAAAGAAAAGAGCAGTCATCACTAGAATCCAGCTTCCTACAGGGAGGGCTAAACATGTCAGCATAATTTCGTTCCTTTTTACGATAAAGCTGTACGACTGAATGGCTCAGAGATATGACAAAGGCATGTCCACATGAACAAGGCATACATGCCCAAGTATTGCAATGTGGACCAGAAATAGAAATATGAGCGGCTGAGTTTTTTTGTTTGCTTTAAAAAAACGCAACAAGACCAAAAAGCCAGGATAAACCAAAGGGACTATGGGGGGGAGGGGAAGAGGTGAGGGCAAAGACGGGGATGAGGGCAGAGGGTGCACAAGGGACTGAGGTGATGGTGCACAGTGGAATGGTGGTGGGTACTCCCTGGGGACTACAAATGATGTCAAATATCATTAATAAAAAAAAAGAAATATGAGCTGCTAATTACTAATAATGCATAGATTCGTGGCTTCCAGAATCTTCTCCTTAAACCTGGACCATGGATCCTCCACTTGGTTGTTCAGCCTTATTCTCTCTCCAGCCAAGAGCTGTGAGTTCATCTGGCCAGGTCTCCCTGTCAGGAGTACTGCTCTGACTCTGTGTTGGATTTCTTATCTATTTCTTTCTTCTGAAACCAAATACAAACTGGTGTCCAAGTTACAGTATCTAGATCCAGTTGTTGTTGGCGCTCTGCCTTTGTTCTCACCTCTGCTACATTCTTGGGGTCTTCTTTCACTTCTGGAGCTGTGTTTGAATCTTACTATCTCTTCCTCTGGCAAATGCAGTCCCGCCCTTAAGCTTAACTAGTAACTGAAGTTCTAGCAGATCACAGACTGTTTTCCTGATGGTAAATGCCCCCTTAGATTCCCAAAGGGGAGTGTGAGAGCCTCATTCTCTGCCTTCTCAGTTGCCTACTTGCTTCCAGACTGTCCCTGTAATTGCCATGTGCTACCTGTTGGACTGGGTTCCCAGTAGTGACATGTAAATCTGTCTCTTTTTTTTTTTAAAGATTTATTTATTTATGCATACAAGCACTGGGGTACAGGCCAGAGGTGTGGGGGGGTGAGAGGATTCACCAGACAGAGCGGGGAGCAGAACAGGCAGATCAACGGAAGTACACTGCTGAGGGGAGCAGCAGGCGAGGCAGGATAAGTCTGCTGCACCATGTGGGTCCCCTCCCTGGCCGGCAGGGATCGAACTCGTGCTGCAGTGGCTGTGGTTTGTTTCATAGTGCGTTGCTTAACCCACTGCGCCACCAGGGAGGCCCCGTGAATCTGTCTCTTAATGCCTGGTCTCCTCTTCGGCAGTGTTCTTTTATATCTAAATCCTTTCCATGCTCCCCTAACCTGCCATTCCTGTTCATGGATAAGCCAGCCTACCTTTCATTACTGGAGAGTTTTAGCTGATTAAATAACTGTGTGTGTAGATTGATGACTGCTAGAGCAATGGAGATCTCTAGAGACTATAAAGGGCTCTGAACTTGGTAGTGCTCTGTTCAATTTTTTTAAATCAAGGACTAAAAGGAAGCTAGTGAAAGAATGTTCATCAAATTTCCAGATAATCTATAGATCAGACAAACAGTGAATATAAACCTTTGATAATTTGAGAATAGTCTTAAACCTTTGAAAATTTTAGAATAATCTAAGAGTACTGTGGAAGGGAAAACAGATAAATATTAAAATTAACAAGACTTTTATTTCATCTCTAAATGTCACTTCTTAAGTACAGGAAAGGGAAAATCTGACTTACAGTGATTTATACTTGACAATTCAGCAATACAGAGGGAGCTTCAACTTATACCACAATGTTTCTCATTCTCTGGTTCTTCGCTTGACTTTTTCCATCTAGAAAGTATTTGTCATTACCTCCCTCTGCCCAACTCCTCTACATCCTATAGGTCTTAAACATCCGCCTTCCCTAAAGGTCTTCTTTCTTCTCTGTGACTGCTCTGTGACTGACGCATCTTTTATACCTAATGCTTAGCCCAGGGCTAAGTAAACATATATAAGCATATAGTAAACATGCCATATAGTGAAAGTGGATAAGTGGAGATGCTGCAATATGCTGGGTCCTCTTAACAGCTTCCTCTTCTTCTGTAGGTTCACCATTAGGAGACATATTGCCCTCAGAGTGCTTTTCTGGAGGCCACCACTGAAGCCTGCTTTACACTCTCGATTATCTCTCATTGAAAGCCATTTCATTACTAATCTTAAATTTGGTCACAACTTGCTCCTTAGATGTGAAAGTTTCTAACTTTCCATGATTTTCTGGCCTCTCCTCATCCAGTATTCCTTCTTTGGGTTTATCCTTAACCAGGGTTCCCAAGCCCAGGGCCAGCCTTATTCACTCCTCTGTCCACATGCCCAGATTCTGTTTTTGAGACCCAGTAGAGCAAGAGACATTTGCTTAGCTAGCCCTCCCTGGCGCCCTCTACCCACCCACACACTATACTTCCACTGGCCAGACTAATGGCTGGAATAACAAAATTGGCCTTCAAGTGTAGGTACACAATGTGGCATAGGTACCACATTGTAGAAGTAAAGACTCTTGTATAATTTATTAGTAGAACTATAACAAATATCAGGAGATAAAGTGGCTCAGTGTTCCAAACGATCAAATCCAGTTTGGCATCTCATTTAAGAATGATACAAATGTAGTTCTTCCTGAGGAGGCAAACCAGATATAGAAAGATTTTCAGGTCCTCCCCTGGAAAACAGAAAACCTGGGGGAAATTGAGTTTAATGTTAGAATATATACCATGGAAAAACTTGGCTTTAAAAATTTTTTCTTTAATTATTTTAATTTTTAATTTAATTAATTAAGACCAATATAAGTTTGCCCTTGCAAACTCTATTGAGTTATCTTTGCCAACCCCAATTCTATTATATTTACCCTATTTGTGGTTATATAGAATTCTTAGAACCCTTGATCAAAGCTGAATTCATCCAAAATCTGAGTTTCAGTTAAATGTCAGACTCTCTCCTTGTAACTGTGCTTATAACATGTCAGCTCTAATTCTCTCTTCTGTCTTACTTCCCAGTGCCTTCCAAAGAATCAAAGGGAAACTTTCTTCTGCATTCATTGTTTTTAATTATCTTTATAATATATATCACACATTATTGGGTTTATGCTGAGTGCAGTCTCCTGCAGAGTACTAATATTGGGTTAATATTAATTTGGTTAATATTTGGGTTGCAAGTAATATTAGAAGTAGTTTATGAAAAAAATAGGAGATTTATTTTAAAACTATCAGGGAATTGTAATAAAATTCATGAACAGAAAGCTAGGTAGTGACATTATCAGAACTGGAAGACTATTGGTTGATTAAACCTGTTGCTTGTGTAATTATTGAAATTCAATTATTAATATTTTTCTTATCTCCTTGCTATTTTCAATGATTGTTGGCCTTTGTTTTCCCCAAGTCCATTTCAAGTAGGTTTATGAAGTTTATATTGGATGAGATCAATTATTCATAAATCAGAGTGTTTTATTTGCATCAATAGTGAAAACTAGTTGGAAAACATTCTATTACATTTAGTAACCCAGAATCCCTCTCAGTGACACATTTTTTGACCTAATAATACAATGAATATTACTCTGATTCTTCAAGATTCCAAATGGCTTTCTGAGTTCTTGACAAGAAATTAAAAAGGTATTTACTGAAATGTTGTTATACCTTCACGCTGTAAAAATTGTGCATTTATATTTGATGATTAGGAAAATGCTATCTACCAGAACATTTAACCCAAACCTGAGGGGTAGCAGAGGATGCACACATGCTCGTTATCAGAAGCTAGGTTAGCTCCGTGTCACCAGAGGGCGACCTAGCCTAATTTTGTGGATGAGTGAATCTTAGGGTGAGTCAGAATCTGCAGTGAACCCTAAAGCGCTGAAGGGTGAATATCACAAATGAGGACATAAACTTAGAAAATTAAAATAAGCCTACAAATTCCTATAATCTTCTCCTTTTTCTTGTTCACACTGCCCTGCTTATAAAAAACCCAAAAACCAAAAAACAAAACCTATTTCATTCATTAAGGATATGCAGTGTTTACTGTTTTCCAAGTGACATTTTATTTCTTGCCTTGGTTATTTTTAATCCCTGCTATCACCTCATTGCTGTCTGAGACAGTAAAAGAAGTGTCTTTATAGGTTAAAAGATATGTAGAAAACAATACAATATTTGAAACTCTTGGCTTACAACTGGGGACCGTTGATCCAATGACCCTGAGTCACTCCTAATACTCCATCCTGTTTCAAAGTTTCTTTTAGACATTTGTTTCATTAATTTCCTAGTTCTGCTCTCCCCTGTTATTAAAACAATAGTGTTCTCATGGTTCAATCCAAATTGAAGGGTCTATTAGAAGCCTTTTTCTTCTTCCTTTTTCTTCTTCCATTGTCCAGTAGTAATGGAAAAAGTTTATTGAATACACAGCATTTTTTCTCTAAATTTTCCTTGGCCTTTTACTCTTCTGGTGAAATAATATGCTTCTTTTCAGATATTACTTGGCATTGCCACCTTCCAATTTTCTATAACAGATGGATCTGTTGGTTTCATTTTCAGCACCCACTTTTCTAAACCCCGGACTTAGTTTGCCTCTCGCAGGGCCATGTAAAAATCCATCTTTCCGTCATTCATGAAGATGGTGGGTGTTTTCTTGTTTCCTTTAGTTTCAATTCAAACACATTAATACCAAAGTCAGCCGTTCAGTCTGAATTCGTGCTTTCTATTCCTTCAGCCAGAGAAAATGAAAACAGTCCCCAAGTCTGGGTGTAGACCAATAGCGCATATCATTGCCTGAAACCAGGCTTTGATTCTCAAATGCAGTTATGGGGCAAGTCACGGTCCCTGGCCTGCTGAAAGATCTTTTTTGAGACAGGCTGCTAACACAGCCCAGCCGGCAAAGTCCTGTGAGAGCAGGAACCTTTGAAGTTAGGTGGCTGCTGTTGTGGGTGCTCATCATTCGCAGTGTTCATCCCTAATAATATCACATGAAGACAGTCTTTCCTGGGAGATGAACCAGGTGACCTCTGCAATATGTGTGACAGGCTCCAAGCCATGTGTCACCCTGCAGATATGTGGGCACTAAGGAGAATGTTTTCCTGGCACCAGACCAGAAAAAGTACTCTACCCCAAGACTTCAGCATCTCCAGGACCATGGCAAACAAACATGCTGTCCTTTTTGCTCCAGCAAAAGAATCTCCTGTGCAAATACAAACGGGATCACATGTGGTGGAAGGGGATTGTTGCCAATTAATATATAGCCAAGTCAAAATGGAGGTGTTTTTTGGTGAATGGGTGATTGTTCTCCTCCTCTTTCATTTCTTTTCCTTTTCACCAGTATTTGTGATTTTGATGACAAAGAAAAAGAATCAACACAAGAACTGTCTTTGCCTTTTCCATTCTCAGCAAGGACTGTGGGAAACTGGTCTCCCCACTGTTCAGCATATTAAATCTTAATTACTGAGAAAAACAGAAAACCCATTTTCCAGTCCCTCTACTCTGCCTGATACAAAGAAATATTTAATATATAGTATTTATAGTAGTATCAGTAAGATCATAGCAAGTAGTGTAGCAGTAATATGTAACATTGTTTCAGTTCTTTCTCTGTGCTAGGCATCTGTACTAAGGACTTGGCATATAGTATATTATTATACATCATATGTATTATGCATTAATTTTGTATTATTTATAATATTGTATACATATTATATGCATATTTTATGTATACTATGTAATGTAGATTGTTATGCATTTATTTTTACCACAATCTTTCTAAATACTATCATCCCTATTTTACAGATTGGGAAACGGAAGCTGATCGAGTATAGGAAATTTGCTGAAGATCTTACAACCAGTGAGCATTGAGTAGGCACTTGAAATAGTATTCTATTCTGGACTAAACTGTATAGGAATAGAGCATACATACAAGAAGTGTGCCTTGGATTCTGTATCACCAGCCACTAATCTTTAGTTTATCCAACATTTAATGCTTAAAAATAGGTATCATGTCCCAACAGTTTCTCTAAGAAAAAAGAATATTTTATATTCCTCTAGATTTAGTGGAGGAGTGTACAGAAGACAGACTCCAGTATGTAGAGACTTGCTCTAGTTTTTTTAGTGGTGACTGAATCTTTCTCCTGTCTTTGTCCCCAAGCCTCCCAAATCCACAGTGTAACTGCAGTGAACTAAGGAAGGTGTATCTCTAAAACTGCCCTACAAGATTTATCTCTAGAGGTTGACATTGAACTTCTTGAGTTTTAAACAGACACTGCCTTATTTTTTTAAACTGATTTATTCTTACTGAGGAAATGGTTTATATCATTTGTATTTTGGGAGTTAAGGAACCCATACTTTAAATGTTGTTATCATAGGGCTCCCACCACCAAAGTGCCCTAGTCAAACACCCTAATATATTATGTTCCCTTCCCACTTCGTACTTGCCCTTTCTCTGAATGCCTTAATTCTATATGTAGCTTTCATGGGTAATTTTGAGTTTGGCTTTATCTCACACTTAGTCTGGTTTTACTGTGTTCTGCATATAATTATGTAATGCCATCAGTATTTATATTTTCCTCCTGACTTATTTCACACTTCTAGCTCTGTTCATGTTGCTACAAATGGCATGAATTTATACTTTTTGATAGCTGAGTAGTATTCCTTTGTGTATCTACTAAATCCAGTCATCTTTGGAGGCATTTAGATTACTTCCATATCTTGGCTATTGTGAACATGGGACTGCAAATTTCCCTTCAAAATAGTGTTTCTGTGTTCTTCAGGTAGATACCTGAAGTGGAATTGCTGAGTCATATGGTAGATCCATTTTTAATCTTTTGAAAAAAACACCATGCTGCTCTTCATAGGGACTGGACCATTCACACTACCAACAGTAAGAAGAGTTATTTTTACTCCACATCCATGTATGCACTTGTTTTTGTTTTTGTTTTTTTTTGATATAGACCGTTCTAACAGGAGTGATGGGGTATCACGTTTTGATTTGCATTTCCCTGACAGAAAGTGATGATGGGCGTTTTTTTCTTGTGCCTGTTGTCTTCTTGTCCCATTTAAATGTCTTCAGTGGAGAACTTGCTTGTTTAGCTCTTCTGCCCGTTTTTTGATTGGGTTATTTGTTTTCATTTTGTTGTATTGAATGAGTTATTTGTCTACCTTTTCTATCAACCCTTTGTCAGATGTTAAGTGTGCAAATATTTTCTCCCATTCAGTAGGTGTCTTTTGTTTTGGTTATGATTTCTTTCTCTGTACAGAAGCTTTTTAATTTGATGTAGTCCCAATTATTTGCATTCTCTTTTGTTTTCCTTGCTGTTGGAGACTCACAAAGATATCACTGAAGATGATATTGTGTTTTTTCTACGTATTTTATGGTTTCAAGTCTTACTTACATTGAAGTCTTTTATCTGTTCTGAGTTGATTTCTGAGACATGTCCCTATTCTAAATTATTACATTTTGCACAATTGAAGAGCAACAAAAATCAATCAATATATCATGTAGAGAGTGTTTCCTGCTCACAATCCTGCTGGGTTCTGTGGAAGAGAAGGAATATGCAACATGGTCTCTGATGTGGATTTAGCCATTAACAAAAGGAAGAGCACGTGATGCTCCATACCATTCTAAATTTTTCTCAAAATCTGGCATCAGTCAGTTGCCTAGTCTAGCAGAAACAATCAAGGATCTAAAACAGTAGTTTCTCAAGGTTATTTTTTGTTGGCTTTAGGGCTCCTTATACTCTTAAAAATTGTTGAAAACATAGAGAGCTTTTGTTTATGTGGGTGATCTTTAGTGATACTTATTATATTAGAAATTAAGCAGATAATTTTTTTCAAATGTTAATTTAAAAATATGTTCACTGTGTATGACATATTTTATGAAAGTAAACTATATCTCCCTGAAAAGTAGGTGGGAAAAATTATATAACTTTACATGTTTTCAGATATCTTTAGTGGATTATCTTATAATAGAGAGCATGACTTTCAATCCTGCTTCTCCATTTATAATCTATTATGATATGGTGTTTTGATTGAAATTTGTAAAGAAAACACACAGTCTAACACAGATATATAGCTGGAAAAAGAGACACTAGCAGTCCCCCTGAAAAAATTTTGGGGACCTGTTGTCCTCAGACAACATTTTGAGACCAGTGAGCATGGATGGCTTCTTATCAGTCTATGGCTATCTCTGGGGACTGATCCAAAAGTGTAGTATAACTTTGGGGGACCAATAAGACAGCTACCTGAGTGGTAGGATTTGAGGGTCATGAGACACTTCTCCTTAAAAGATTTCCTTTTCACTGGTACATGAAGCTGACCATTGGTCTCACTTTTGGCTTAAGACATTGAGTACTCCTATTTAAATAATTTTATCAATTATCTTTTAAATAAATCTGTATTAAGTGGCATAAATTTTGAAGACTCAGAGAGAAAAGTATAAAAGTTAATAAAAAGATTAACATACAATTTATTAGCAAGTAATTCCCTGAGAAGGAAAAATACAAGTACGTTTTGATGGGGCAGAGAAGAGTAGTTAAAAAACCTGAAAAGGATATTATTAAGGACTAAATCAGGCCAAACTAGAGGTGACTGGCATGTATAACATGAGAAATGTCCAGAATTCTCACCAGGAAAAAGAAAAGAGGTATCTCTGAAAATGCATGCTCTTTGAGTTATTCAACTCCTCTTTTAAATGAAAATATGCCTATAAGGGCAGAGGGTAAGAACTTTTTTATTTTATATCTTGATACTGTTTCATGGGTTATGACCAGCTTGTGAATTTTTAGTTATGAAAAATACAATAATGTCATAAATAAAGCTTAAAAGGAAAAAAAATATGACCTTCCCTTTCCCAACTACTATAAAGACCTCTATCAAAATTATTGGGCATTCCTACCTGTGTGATTTAGGATGCCTCCAGAGCAACAGAATCAATAGTACTGATATGTCTAGATCTTGGTATACACACATATATTCATATACAGATATTTATATATTTTGGGTGCAGGACATACACATATATGCACACACATACATATGTACATGTGTACACACACACATTTAAAGAAATTGCTTTATGTGATTGTGAGACTAACCACATCTTAAATCAGTAAGGAATGGTGTCAGGAAAAAAGATCTGGAAACTCTTGTACAAGAACTGATAGTGTAGTCCACAAGCAGAATTTAGTCTTTTATAAAGAAATCTCAGTTTCAACTGATTGATCAGTGTATTTCAGATTATTCAGGATAATGTCCTTTACATAAAGTCACGGATTGTAGAGCTCTATTACATTTACAAAATACCCTCACAAGAACACTAGATTAGTGTTTGATTAAATAATTGAGCACTAGCAACAAGTCAAGTAGACACACAAAACTGACCATTCCACCACCTTATTGTGAATTGGTTTCATCTACTTCTTTCTTCTTAAAAATGTTTTATAAATTAAAATTTAAAAACAATGTAAGGACTAAAATGTATAAAGGATAAAAAAAAACTACATCACAAAAAGGAGGTAGGAAAAAAAGCTGATCAGTTAAAAGGGGATTATAAGAGAAATACTTAAAGAAAGCAAGTAATTGTTGAAAGAAACACGAAATTATAGAGGGAGAGACAGAGGACAGGAAGTTCAAAAAAGAATGAAGAGTGACCATTACTGAGTTAAACTGTTCTCATCACTAACTTTAAAATAGGACTTAAAGAAATACTCATTATTCACAATTTTTCACTTTCCTTACCCTTAGAGAAGAATGCCACAGCTCTCAGAGTTTGCCCAGTTAGGAGTCAACTCCTGCGATTAAGTGACCTGAAACTTAGGAACTTTAGGAATAACGAAAATATGTGTCCTCTCCTCTTTTGGTCAGTTCTTTGAACTCTGCTTCCAGATCTCATGGGAAGCATAATTTAATATGGTCTCCAATGATCTTGCCTTCTGCCATTCAGAACTATTGTATTTTCTGCTTTTCTTGAGTGTGGGTTGGGTCTAGTTAATCACCTTTCTGCATAGAACTTGATGGAGAGATGGGGTGGCACTTCTGAGATTAGGTTGCAAAAGACTTTCTGAATCTTCTTGGCTACTGTCCTAATTAAACAAATTGTCATGTTTTAAACCTCTCTATGAAGAAGGCTATCTGGCAAGAAACTGAGGATGGTCTTTGACCAGCAATCAGAGAAGAGCTGAAACCCTCCACACAAAAAAGAACTAAGTCTTTTTGTTGGTAGTAGATCCATCCCAGTTGAGCCTTGCTGAAACCAGTCCCCTTTGACCCTTTGAATATAGCCTTGCAGAGACCCTACTAAGCTAAACTCAGAAGCCTGACCCACAGATCATAAAAAATGTTTTAAGCCACAACATTTGGTGTTATTTGCTATACAGCAGAGGGTTACTAGTACAGATTGCCTGAACTGAAACTCTACCACTTATTAGCTATTATAACCTTGGACAAATAACTTGAACTCTATTCCTAAGCTAACTCATTTATAAAATGTGGGCAAATACCAAAAACAGATGATTGGATCAGGAAGATGTGGTACATATACATGATGGAATACTATTTAGCAATCAAAAAAGATAAACTAGAGTCATTCATAGGAACATGGATGGAGTTGGAAAGGATTGTGCTCAGTGAAGTAAGTCAGAAGGCAAAAGAAAAATACCAGATGGCTTTCCCCCTAGGAGGAATATAAGGGAACCAAATAAGGATCAAGGAAAAGAATAATAACAGTAATAATAATAATAAAACACAACAAAAACAAAAAGACAAGGACAAATTGGGGACACTTGGTGGGGAGGGGAGAGGGAGAGGGTTGAGGGAAGATAAGAGCACAAGGGACTGAGATAATGGTGCACTGGGTTGAGAGTAGATAAGAGCACAAGGGACTGAGGTGATGGTGCACTGATAAAATTGTGATGGGAATACATGGGGAGTACAATTAATGTCAAATATATATAAAGAAAGAAAAAAATAAAGTGTGGGCAAATGATAATAAAACTGACTGCATAGAGCTATTTATGACTAAATTTTTTAATACATATAAAAAATCAAATAGTGCCAGCAAATGATATTCTGCTACTACTGTAACTACCATCATCATCATCATCATAAGCTCATCCAGAAGTTTAGAGAAGAATCACCGTGTATATCTTAGAGAAGCACACAATATCATAGCCAGGCAATTAAGACTAATTACTGTCCCTTAGGGAGTTAGCCTTAATTTTTCAACATTAACTTCCCAAGATCCTATTAGTGCCTGGCATCTCTAAATGTGGAATGGCATGTCTACACACACAGTCACGTCCATAGAGTCCAGTGCTCACTGAACCCAGAATATCCTAAAAGCTTTCTAAAATATTTGGAAAATGTTCTCCACAGCCATCATTTCACAGTTTATCCCTTTCATCATTGGTGATTTTACACAAGGATATTCTGTGCTTGGTCATGGAGTTCTCTGTTGAAAAAAGGGAGACGACTCTGACTTCAGATATTCCTTCTTTTAAACACAATACTCAGCAGATCCAGTGTCTGCCCTGCTGTAATCTACTCAGAGATTTTCCCTCTGGGATGCTTACTGGATGCAGAGAGGTGAATATCTATAAAAGGGAAAATTTTATTTATTTATTTTTTTAGTTTTTTTGTGACTCAAATCAAGTTTATATTTTAAAATAATTATCTTTTAGCTCCACTTTTAGCTCCACTTTCATATACCTGAAAGTTTATTTATTAGATTTATTTAATTATATTCGACATTGTTTGTATTCCCCAGGGAGTTCCCACCACCCTTTTACCAGTGCGCCATCACCTCAGTCCCTAAAAGGGAAAATTTTTAAAAATTTTTTTTAAAATTTCATTTCTTTATTAACATTTTTAATTTAGAGATATTTGACATCAATTGTAATCTCCACGTATTCCCCATCACCATATCACCAGTGCACCATCACCTCAGTCCCCCGTGCTCCCATCTCCCTCAACCCTCCCCCTCTTCCCTCCCCACCAGGTGTCCCCAATTTGTCCTTGTCTTTTCATTTTTGTTTTTTGTGTCTTTATTGTTATTATTATTATTATTATTCCTAAAAGGGAAAATTTTAAATGAAAGTGTCATCATGGCTCATTTCCCTATTCTTACCCATAAAAAAATATATTTTACCCTCTCTACTTTTTTGAACTATCTTCTTAGGAATGAATAAATTAATGAATATCTGAGTAATATCCTTAACACATCTGTTATAACAAAAGGAAGTTTTAGGTAATGTGTATGAAATGGCCAAAAGGTAGTGAATGGAAAAGTACTAGTTTGAATAAGTCTTGCAATTTTTCAGAAATGGGGCTAAAGTCATATTTCAAGGAATTCTTCCATTCTAGAGACCCAAGAATGTTAAATGCACCATCTGTCGATCAAGGCAATCAAGTTGTCACTCAAATGTATTTCTATCTATTCTCTTTCGTCCCTTCCCAATTTGTTTTCCATGGTGAGCAACAGCTGCTGGGATAGATGGCCTTAGAGGGAGACCCCATAGCTATGTTGATACTGCAGAAAACTTAACAGCCTATAAATACTATGCTTTGACGCTCCCAAGTCTAAAGTAATTAAGAGTTCTTTTTTCTTCTCTTTGCTTGAACTGGAGGCATCAAAGCACAATGATTTGGTCTGACTTTGAAATTAGATACCGTAGAGTACAAACCCAAGTTAAACTCTGAAATGTTCTCATCTATAGAATGGTAATAAAAATACCTGCCTCATAGTTGTGAATAGTTATTATGCTATGAGAGAGAAGAGGAGAAAGAGGGAAAGCTGGGTATGTCTCTGGGAATGGTGGTTTGAGGAGAAAGATACTACCACTAGCATGAAGCAGTTTTGCATATTCCAGATAACTGAGGGATTGTGTTAAGCAGCAACACCAGTTCTCAGACTGTCAACACCGACAGCCATCCCTGGATCAAGAAACCCTTGGGCCCAATCAGTGTATTGCTGCCTCCTGGGCATTCTACCTTGTCTCTGTTCTTCTAATAAAAAACTCATCATGCTAAAGGGCAAAACTTAATCCTCTTCACTCTATGGAGCACATTCTGACCTCCTCATTCAATGGTCAGTTGACAACTTCTGATATGCTAACTGGACATGTAGCATACTAACTTCCTTTGCTACATATCCTACCATATTATGTTTATAGTTTATTTCTGAAACTAAGTTGCAATACCTTGAGGACAAGAAGTAAATTTTCACTTTCTGTCAATCATGGCCAGTGCTCCATGAACAGTGGTGCCATGAACTGTGTGCCACAAATTGCCCTGA
Organism: Galemys pyrenaicus; assembly: GCA_019455555.1. NCBI lineage: Eukaryota > Metazoa > Chordata > Mammalia > Eulipotyphla > Talpidae > Galemys > Galemys pyrenaicus. The sequence continues at coordinate 3,221,572 of JAGFMF010011739.1, read as the reverse complement.
GGTCACTAAGTTTCTATAGAGATGACTCATATATCACCTGGAATGACAGAACTGGGCCCACAGTCTACACACTGGACTCATCACTCCCACTTTCTTTCACCACACTTCTCCTAGAAAAGGCTAGCTTTTATTCGCTTTGTATTTAGATTTTAGTGGTAGTGATGATGACAATAACTCATTTATTGTCCATGTTGGTAGAAAATGCCCTCTTGTATAACACTGGGCCCTACCATTGTAGGGTACTTGCTAGTCCAGTTCCCAAATGCCCAAGACTTTTCTCTGGCAGCCAGAGCAGGTGCAAGTGAAGGAAAATTCATACCCATAGAAGCAGACCTCAACCACTGACCAACCAAAAATAGTATATAAATACCCAAATTTCTGTGTCCTTCTGGGGAACTGACTCCAAGGTGGGTGGGTATTCCTTTCTGACTCTGGAAGCCCCAAATGAGATTAGCCTTTACTTTCTCAGACAGGTAACTGGCTTGAAACTTACCCACTACTGGCTTCTTTCCCTTCCCTATTGCACTTCTGCACTTACTGGCATCTCCCAGGATCATTTTTCAAATCCTTGTCTCAGTCTGCTTCTGGGGAAGCCAGACATTAACTCTCTATCTGTTTCTTATTATCCACTGATGCCTGAAAAGGTTCACAGATACTGAATACCTCAATTCTTTTATTACTCTATTAAATTTTTTTCATATTATTTTTAATTTGAAAATAGAAAATCAAGGCAAGAAAAGGTTAGGAATCTTAACTGAGTTCATAAAGTTAATATGTGTTGGTGCCAGAATTCAAAGCACGGGGCTCCCTAAATGAAGAGACTCGGAATTTGCTGATCCAGATAGATACTCTGCCCACTGGATAAGAATCAAAACTTATTTTCTCGTATTAACTTCTGAATCTTGTCTTTACTTCTATACCTTTTAAGTCTGTATGACCTTGGTCTGTGTTTTGAGGGTGAGTTTTATTAGAGGTGCTACTTATTTTTTACATACCCAACTCAGTTGTGAAGGGAGACCAGAGCAGAGTAAAAGCAGAAACAGCTGAGTGCCACTCATTATTAAGTTCCTTTTTAAAAAAAATAAAGATTTATTTATTTATGCATGCAAGCGCTGGGGTATAAGTCAGAGTCGCAGGAGGTGAGAGGATCAACCAGAGACAGAGTGGGGAACAGAACAGGCAGATGGACTGAAATACACTGCTGATGGGAGCAGCAGGTGAGGCAGGAGAGGGCTGCTGCGCCATGCGGGTCCCCTCCCTGTCCGGAGATCGAACTGTGCTGCTGTGACACAGATGCTTCACAGTGTGGCACTCAACCCGCTGTGCCTCTAGGGAGGCTTCCATTATTAAGTTCCCTTACTAATGTCACTAGGAGAATAGGCCTTGGTCCTAGTCACCGTGCAATAGCAGAGACAGGTGTTAGGAGTATGGAGGAGGCAGTTGGTGTAGAAAAGGAGAATTCGTGGGGAGGATGAGTTCTATGTTGGTCAAGTTATGTTTGAAAAAATGGCAATATAAATAGTTGGAAACATTTTATATGCAATTAGTAAAGTAAGTTTGAAACTTGGAAGAGTTGGTAATAAAGATCTGATAATAAAGGTGGTGGTAGTGGAAGTCATAGAAGAGTTAAGTTTAGAGAGAATGACAGAGGATCAAGGATAGAATCTTGAGGAATATCCATTTCTGATGTTAGGATGAGGAAGAGAAATCATCCAAAAGAGCAAGGAACTAGAGGGAGGTCTGCATAGTAGTCACAAGTCAACAGGTCTAATATTATAAGCATAAATGAGGACCAAAATGAAAATGTAGTGCTTATGGTATCTCTCTACTGAGGCCAGAGACTAGAATGTTGAGGTAGAAACTAAGAAGCAGAAGGGTATGGAAATTGCGAAAGTGGTTTTTAAATCTATATAGTCAATCTTTCAGTTTAGTAGGTTAATTGTTTGTTTTTGTGAAGGGTATTCTAGAACCACCAACTATGGGCTCTACCAATCCCCAAACCTCCTCAACATATGCTTTTAAGGTATGCATAATTTTTAAGTAAGGAATCATAGAGGTTGACCTCTATCTTAACTTTCTGTGCTTGTTCTTTATGTGTGTTATTAATAGTTTTGAAGACTAGTATGTAAACCCTCGGGAAACAAATACTCTAGCTGCTCACTAGAAAAATTCCCAAACATGTACTATTAGTTTTTGAATACTTAGACTAAGGTAACCTTACTTAACATCAGAACTTTATAGAAGATAAAAAAAATTGTATTTGATAATTACAGAGACACTTCAGGATCTCACTGTACCTCTGCACCATTATGCTGAACTCCATTATTCTATTACAAAGAAGGCAGAGGAAATAAACACTGGACAAGGAGCCAGGAGATCTGGGCTCTAGTCCCAGCTTCCATTAATTCAGCTCATCTCAGAGGGCCTAAGTTTTCTCATCTTAGAATGAGGTTGACTTTTTCAGTGATTCCCAAACCAAAGCAGTGCTAGTCTCTGATGATATTCCCATCTCCTCTGCAGCAAAGGAAGGGGAGAAAAGGAGAAAGGAAACGGGGGTGGGTGGGGAGAAGGGAGGGAGAGAGAAATAATATGGTAAGCTGTTAAAAAGCTGTTAATTCTCATATTTGTTCTTTCTGCTGTTACATTAAGATATCCTTTCTTTTATAAAACAATGATCACTGTAGTTGGATTTTCAATGTGCTAAAATAGCAACATCAAAAACTGACAATCTCATGCTGAAAATTTTCTCAAATTTTTACTGGTCTGTGGATCCACTGGATGGGAATACTTATTTCCTCTTCAATGCTGGATTGAAAGTGGCAGGAAGAATTTATAAATTCACTTTCATTTGGATGTGGGGTGCGAGCAACAGGAGTCCCCCAGCAGCACTACCTGTCTGGGGAGAACCCTGGCTGCAGTCTGGAAGCATTGTGCATACTCGTCACACCAGTGACATTTTGAGAAGGAATTTCAAAGGCAGAGCTTGCATCCCAGGAACTGGAACTGTGAATGCCAACAGATAATTGTGCATCCTTGTAGTATAGAGAGAAAGAAGATACACTTTGCTAAATTCCTTGAATAATTTTAAAGGGAATTTCACCAGCTCAAAGATAACAGAGATGAGACTTGATCAGAATGAGCCATAGAAGCAAACTGACCCCAGGGACTGGCCATAGCCATTCCCCTAAAGCCAGAATGAAAGTTATTTGCCTACATTTTTACCTACTGATATGTAGGTCTTACCCTGGCATCTGAAATCAATGACACAAAACTCCATTCATCTTCTTCCCACTGTGTACCCAGCTATTTCGGCAGAACTGTTAAAACAGTAGCAGGTCAGAGTAAATTGTCGCTGGCGGCAGCTTCAACAAATAAATCTGTGCCACTGAACTGCAGGAAGAATTAAAATGCAGAAATTAGAAATCAAAGGCATTGAGTTTAGTGTAAGTGAGACTTATCTGATTAAGTGGAGCTTCATAAACCCTAGAGCTTTCATAAAGCTCTAGGGAACACCTGAGTGGGGTGGGTGCTGCCAATTCCACCTTTCAGAAGAAACTGTGAATTTCAATATGCCATAGCAACAGAATACATTTCTCATTAACAGTGAGGACATAATACTTCTCAGAACAAAACTCCCTGGGAAACCAACATGGAAAAGCAGTATTGGTAAAGCAGTATTGGTATTCACCATTAACTTGCAACGCATGAGATCTACCCAGAATGTTTTGCTTATTGGGGCAAGAAATTGTTTCCTGAAATCAGAGGCTTTGTGTATTTTTTGGTGAGTGAAGGCCTCAAGTCAAATGACAAGGGAACTTTAAGAGAGGCAGGAACGCAAACAGACCTGAAGGGCGAGCATTGGAAACCAATACAAAGGAGGAGGAAGGGTGCAGATATGCAAGAGCTATTTCAGGATTTTCAGCTGAGCATTTTTACAAGATACTCTGCTAAGCATTTTCTAATCACCAAGTCATTTAACCCTAAAAATAAGCCTTGAGAAGTAGGTGTTTTTATTTTCCAGAAGGTGAGATAGGCTCTGAGAGTTGGAATCAAGTACTCAGGATCATATTGTAGAGTCTGAGGCAGGATCGAACCTTTGTCTGCTATTGTCAGTTTTTGCTTTAAGGTAGCCCAAGTACACCATCTGCGTGAAAGAGGTTGTCCCAAAGGCAAAGGCAAATGATCTGTTACTGTTATTGGCTTAATCCAGTGCTTTAACCGACTGCCCACTGGAGTTACCCTGAAGATAAATCAGCTCAAAAGCTGGTACCTGGTGAGAGGACCTCGCCCAGGTTTCTGTAGGTGTGCCTAGTTTGCCCCTCTCCACTGAGCTTCACAGGCGGTAAAAACACTTTTGACAGCTTTAGTTTCAGGAGACTTACACAAGTGATGTATTAGCTGTGGCCTTATTATATAATCTTCCGATCTTACAGTGTCAGAAAAAAATTAAAAAAGACATTACCATGTGTACCATGTATGCAGGTGCACGAGGTATCCAGTACCGTGGCTCCTTGACTGTGTTAAGTGACTGTGATAGCTCTGGCTTTTGTAAGCAATAAAGCAGATATCATCAGAAAAAGAAAACTATTTTCCTGCACCTGTTCCCTCCCTAAATAAGAAAGGAATTGAAGTTAAGGCTTTTTGGTGTAATTTCCAGTTTTTGGACCTAAGAAAACATCACCTTAGTAGCTTACTGCAAAGATCTCAGAAACTAATGAAAATCATTTCCTAACATATACACTGAAAAAGACTTTTGTAAATGTGTATGCTGTTCTTCCTTTCTGCACCAAATCAAAGGCAGGCGTACTTTACAGTAATTGTTTCTGCTCGTGTGTGTATGGGGTGACAATACCTTATTGCCTAATCACCTGTGAAAGAGCGTCACAATTTAGCCACCTGCAGAAAAGTGAAGGAAGGTATTTTTAAAAATATCTTTGCTGATGGAAAGATAAATAGATCTTTGGTCAGTATATGGGTAGTACTTGTATGAATAATGCTGTATCAAAAAAGAGGGCAGTTAGCAGAGGTCAGCTTCCTCAGCTGCAGTTATTCTTTCGTTGCCTCTTTTATTCTTTTCCTTAGTGGAACCTGGGTCAGTGCAGATCAAACCGTGAACACAATCAACTGGAAAAATGTATTTTCAACAAATAAATGACTTCTATAGTTAGGAGATAAAGTCAAAAGGGATGTTGAAAGCAGATTCGATGCTGTGTAGAGTTTAATATATTTCTGCTGATATAGGTATAGGCTACCTTCTCAGGTGTGGCCTGTTCTTTTGTTTCCAAGCATGGTAGATCTTACTTAGTCACCAGGTTTGGCTCTGCCTTCCCTGTGGATAAACCAGCAAAGATTTATGGGGCCAGAATGAAAGGACCAGGGTCTCTGACCAGCAAATAGAGTGAAGCTAACTACCCCTCTTGGAATTGAGTCCACAATCCTGGCCTCATTAACACCACTTGGGCAATTGGCCTCCATGAATAATAAAGCATAACAAATTAGAGACTGAGTTATATGACTGTGGCCATCTTTCCATCGTCTTCTAAAGCTATATCAAGCTTGTTGATAAAATGCATAGAAGAAGTCCTGTTACAACGGAAAATCCTAAGGATCAAGATTTCACTGAAGAATCTGATAGAGGGTAAAATAATTACGTGAATTTTCTTTCAGTAGTCGCAGTAAAGCCCTCAGATTCTGCCATTTCTTTCAAAATCCTATTTGTAAAAGGTGACAAAATTAAAAAAGTGCTGACAGATTTGAAAATGAAGAATTTCTGCTCTGACCTCACAAGCCAGGATTGTTACTGTGTGCTCCCCAGCTGCTGTTGATGATGGCTGCACAGCCCTCCAGCATTCAATGCTGCTGGTTTTCAGGGCTCTCTTTGAACAATCCAAGCACCCCCAAGTATTTTATTGCCCTGTGAGCACCTCACTGAGGTCCTGATAACAGCTCAGAGTTTTCTCCAGGCATTTGTAAACTGGAAAGCTTGATTTTTTTTTTCTTTGAGAATGGAGTAGCTGCTATGTCCTCTAATACCTGGTTTGTCCTCCAGCTCACTATGAAGAATAACCAAGTTTGTGGGAAACTCAGTCTAGCATATAGGATGTAGGGAAACAGAAATGATAAGCAAGAGTGTAGAGGGCTGGGGAGGGTGCATATGAATCTGACATTTTCCACTTTGCAATCTTAGAAACAAGGTGGTAGAGAGTAAAGTGTTCTGAAAAAAATAATTAAAGTTGAAGTCAGACAATACAAGCCTGAATGCAAGCTCCACCACTTACCAGATGTTTAAATTGAGAAAAGTCACTTAATCTTAGTTTATTCTCTACTTGACCTGATGGGAGGACCAATGATAAAACAAATATCAAAACTCAGTATCTGAAATCAGTCTATCTCACATGTCTATCCTACTTTCTTTTCTTCCCACTCTTTCTTCCAGTTATCCCTGAGAACAGGACTTCGGCTTTCTTAGTCAAAATTACTTCTGCAGACTTGGATGAATTAAACCCTAAGGCAGTCAAATGATAATCTGATCACCTGACTACAGCATCATTATTGGTGAATTTGGGGCAAATCTTAAAGAATGGACAAATTCTCACGTAGAGGTAAGTGTTTTGCTTTCCCTCAAACTATAAGCTGAAACTATAGCCTGAGAATAGTTCTAACCTGGTTATTGAAACAGTTCACTCTGGGCACACTAAAGGTACTCTGGGCACACTAAAGAGTCCCAGGAATTCAAGGAATTCGGTAATGCTTTCAGCATTCCTTTTCCACTTCTTTCTGTGGTGGGGTTAAAGTAAGGTCCTTTACTTACTGAAATCACTTACCTTGATTTCAGTAAAGTATGTGAAAAAGTCATGTGTACAGAACAGAGAGAAATTTGGGTGGCAAAATAGCATATTAAGTTTTTTACCTATTATATAACCATAAACAAAAATGTGCAAGTTAACCCAAGCAGACATCTGGAATTATGTCCAAGTTATCACAGTTTAGTGATAAGTGGCAATTTAGCTGACATATCTAGGTTAATAAGTATCTTAAGGAACCTATACAAATGCAAAATAATGAAATGAATTATAATGGGAGGAATATTTTTTGAAAACTGTTACTTAAGTACCATGACCAAAGTGCAAAAAACATGACTTTAGTGGTTCATACGAGAGAAAAATTAAAATCTTAGAAGTCTGGTTAAATGCAAACACAATAGGTGCCATTGGTGCCACCATAAAGTCAACTCAATGTTAGCCTGCATGTATAGACCGAGATAAGGGAGGAGAGTTTAGGAGGAAGTTCGGTTAGAATTTTGAAGTTCAGTTTAGAGAGAAGAAGACAATCTGGATTGTTTTTTTAAAAAATATTTCTTTATTTATTTATAAATTCAAGAGCTGGGGTACAGTCCAGAAGCATGGGTGGGGGATGAGAGGATTCACTGAAGACAGAGCAGGGAGCAGAAGAACAGGCAGATTAACTGAAATACACTGCTGAGGGGAGCAGCAGGTGGGGCAGAGGAGGTCTGCTACACCATGTGGGTCCCCTCCCTGGCTGGGGATCAAACCTGTGCTGCAGTGGCTGCAGAGGTTTCACAGTGTGGTGCTTAACCCCTTGCACCACCAAAGAGGCCTCTGAACTGCCTTTGAACACGGCCATCAAAGATGATGCCATCTCTAAAATTTGTGCTCTAGGCAGTGGTGAAGGGTAGAGGATTCCTTAGCTAGGAGAACAAAAGGATGGGCAGTGGGGTACAGAAGTGGGCACAACAGGTGCGTCTGCTCTGCGAAGCACCTGTTGTGAATTGTCTGTCACAATGTACATTGTCACAATGTGCAGACAATGGAGGTAGGTTTCAGAGAAGCAGGCACGGCAAAATGCAGCCTCTATAGAGGGAAGCAGTTTGGGTACAGTAGAAGAAAAGACATTATTTTTCTTAGTATTTCTGATGTTCAGTTGAAAAGTAGGGCTCAGGAAGGAAATCTCAAGGCAGACTCAAGAGAGTGGTTGTCCATATAGAATATGTGAAGTTAGTTCGGGCTGCCAGTATCTTCTGCCAACATGACCCAGGAATTACCATCCATATACCTTCTGGGTTACTCTTTAGCCTAGATATACATCTTTTCCTACTAACTCTTCTCTTGAAAGCTGTTCTTGCCCTGGTGTTCCCTGGCCAGCAGACAGAAGGGGGCACCCTGTACTATCAGCTTTTTAGCAGGGACCAATCCAACAGCCCCTAACCTAGGAAGTGACAAAAGGCTGGGTGGAAGTCAGTCTAGGAAGGATGAGGAGGGGTTCCTCTTTATATATTTATTCCTCCCTCTCTCCTTAGATGCACAGGGCTGGCACCCCAAGATGCAGAATGGGTTTAGGAGAAGAGGTGTAGATAGAGAAAACAGGTTCTAATGTCCCTTGATCTAACAGAGGATGGAATGTGGAGCTCTAGAAGCTTTCTGGGGTACAGGAGAAGTTACTCTGTCCAGTAGCAATGGAAAACTTGGGGGGGGGTAGTAAAATGTAGACTGATTTAATTTTGAAGAGGGGAGGGGACTCTGAAGGTTCAGAATAGGACTATCCAGGGAATTGGAAACTTTGTTATGAATAGACAGTAACCCTCAATGCACTGGTTTTTTCTCCTTGTCGCTCCAAAACCACAAGCACTCACCCCTCTGACCCGTCGGTGACTGTGGGTCCGAGCAAGGCTTTCAGGTCGGAACAAAGTATTTAAGTTCACCACACACTCACACGTACACACGCGCGCACACACGCACATACGCACGCACACACACCCCGCACGAGGGCAAAGTGGGCAAAACGAGAGGATTGGTGCCCAGCCTCGGTACGCGGGAGCTAAGCAACTAGCCTTTGTTTGAGAATCAGAATAGGGTTGGGAACACCCCCTCCTCGCCAGGGGCGCGCTCCTGGGTTGAGTGTGCGGCGGCCGTGCGGTGCAGTGCGGGGGAGGCCCCGCGACGACCGCCCGGGTCCTGCACGCTGCCCCCGCCCGCTCCGCGCGCCTGGCGCTGCGCTCTCGCCTGGGCCGGTGGCCGCGGCGCACTTGGCTGGGGCGAGAGGCTAGAGGGTAGGCGGGCTGCTTGGTTGGCGTTGGCGCTCTGCAGTGCAGTGGAGTGTTAGCCCAGCTCCCTATATGGTCGGAGATTAGCTCGGCGCTGTTGAGGCTGAGCGAGGAGCCCTAGGAGGAGGAGGAGGAAGAGGAGGAGAAAGCGCAGCAGCAGCTAGCGCACACCGAGTGGCTGCCTGGGGAAGCCGAGGTGCTGGGGACTGGGGCAACGCCGACGCCTCGGGAGCCATGGCCGAAGGGGGAGAAGGAGGCGAAGACGAGATCCAGTTCCTGCGGACTGTGAGTCCCCGCGGCGGGGGCGAGGCGGCGGGCAGGTGGGGAGGAGTGCGGAGCGGGGCGAAGGGGGGCTGCGATGCGCCGCGGTGCGGGATGCGCGGTGCCTCATTCCCGGTACCGGGAGCGTTCTCCGCACCCGCGGGCTGCAGAGGCGCACCAGCCGCGAGGGGCTGCATGGGAAGGGACACCTTCTGCCATTCCTTTCTTCCACTATTGCTACCCCCAGCCCAAACCGCCACCTCCACTGCTCGCTCTCCGGGCAACTTGCTACTTGATCTGAAACCTTTGATGCCCAAACTTCCAGCCAGGGTTTGCTCGTGGTTGCCCTGACCGGGAGGATCAGAAGTGGAAGATCTCGCCCCAAAGTCGGTTCGCTCTATCACCCCCATTATTCCACCCCAGCCCTCTTCCTCCTCGGAGGCGCCCGCACGCGTTGGGGAAACGCAAAAAGGAACCAGACGGGCAGAGGCGAGTGTGGGGGAACTGAGTAATAGAAACAGGCGCGGGGGCTGAGTCCCGGTCCCGGGATCGTTTGGAAGGGAATTCACTCATTCTTGACCCCCTGCACGTTAAGCCCCAAGCCGGCAACTGCTGCTGGAGCGTTACTTGCTTGCCCCGAGTATAAGAGCCAAGGCTTATGCTTCTGGCTCCTCGGAGCGCCGCAGGACAGGGAAACCCCGATTTGTGGCTTCGCGTCACTCAGGTCTCCTCCCTGGCACCGGAGGGCGCTGCTCCGCCCCAGATCTAGGGGAAGTGGTGAGGGGGGTGGGGAGAGTGTTATAACCAAGTCAACCTTGCCCCTTAGGATTTAAGGCAAAGACTTTCAAGGTGAACGACGACCAAGAGGGGTTGGAGGCATCGGGGTGCATCCCAGCTCTGATTAGTCCAGGTGACCTTGAGAAAGTCGCATAAATGCCCCTTCCTAACCTCAGTTTTCTCAAGTGTAAAATGGAGAAGTATTTCATAGCTTGCAGGGTGATCAGGTTTAAAAGCGATAGTGAACGTCCCAATGTTTTGTAAACGGAATGCTCTTCAAGTGTTTAAATGTGCTGCCTGACTCTCCGGAATTAGAATGAAATTCTTTCCTCCTTCCTGTCTCCTTTCCTTTAAGTGTCCCCTTCTGACCTGTTCTCTAAGCAGCATAACTTAGCTCTTGTCCATCTTTTGCACCATTCCCTCTCCTTACGATATAAGTCCCTTTAAGTTTCTCTTCCAAACAGGGTTTCTCTGTCAGGATGGAACTTGGGTCTTATTTGGGGGTATATGGAAGGACCCACCACCCATCTAGTACTGTGTTACCTTCTCTTCTTCTGGATCTGATCTGCAGACTGAGACCCCATCCTCTTCACACACTGCACACAAGATGGCCCCACAGTTGTCTCCTTCCAGCCCTGTTGTTGTAAAGCTGCCTTCTCTCCCGAGAGTCCCGTGTTATCTCTATGCTTGCCCTCCAACAGGTGTCCTGAGTGTGGGATGAGTGGCAGCTTAGGGACTCTCTGCCTTGTGCCCCTTAATTACTTGTTTCTTCTGCTCATTATTGAAGATCTAGGCATGACTGAAGAAATTTCCTTCTGCCCAATAGGGTCTTCTCTTCTATTGAATACAAGAGCCAGAGGGTCAAGGCTTGGGGTCCTGGTGGTTTTCTTGAGCACCCACTTTACGTGTTTCTCTTGGCTTTTGTGGTCACCTTCCCTGACTTTTCCTCAACCAGGCAGCATACTGTTTTATGGTTACACCTGTAACTATTTTGTTGTTGTTGTTAGTCCACATCTAACTACGGCACTGATTCTTAAATTGTTTATTCAGGGTTTCCTGATTCAGAGATCAGAGCATGTGGAGTCCTTTTAAAATGTATCTGTGGCCTCCTGTGAGATTCCAGGACCCAAGTTAAGACAAGGACAAACTGGGGACACTTGGTGGGGAGGTGGGAGGGGAAGGGTTGAGGGAAGATGGGAGCTCGGGGAACTGAGGTGATGGTGCACTGGTGATATGGTGATGGGGAATACGTGGAGATTACAATTGATGTCAAATATATATAAATTAAAGGGGAAAAATAGAATAAAAAATATAAAAAATAAAGGTAACAGAGTAAAAGAAAAAAAAATAAAAAGAACCGGTGTTGCAGAGATTCTGTCGTGATGTAGAGAGATAACTGAAAGTTACCTTGGAGCAAGAGGCTCCAAATGTGACCTAATTGATGCTTTTCCTTCCAACAGTCACCTTTTGTATTTTTACTGTGAAGCAGTTCAACTTCTTTATCTTTGGGTTATTGGGGAGAAAATAGTAGATGAAATTGAGGCATAGGAATCACGTGACTTAGCCATGGTTGCCCAGCAAGTTACTGAGAATTGTCATTACATAATGATAAATTCCCACTGGAGCCTGGCATTGAGCATTACTCCAGAAATTACAGTCACAAGAATATACTAAGATTAGAACTGCTGCTTTCTGAACTCCATTCCTATCCATCTATCACCATGAATTAAGTCAAAATTATTTTTTTAACCTAATCGTTATAAGATATTGATTTGCACAAAATTTTGACTTTATCTTGCTGCTTTTAGGGGAGCCAGGAACCCCAGGAGCGGGATTCTTTCACCTTTGGATATACCTGGGTGCTTTAAAAAGTCACTTTAGTTTAAACTCCCACATCTATCTATATCGCAGGGTTTCTTTCTTTTCCCAGAACAATCTCTTTTAAAGCATTTTGGCCACATATTAGTCAGGGAATGCCTCTTCACCTTAACATTGTCCTAGACCAGGAAGGGATTGTGATATGTGATGACGAAATAGAATCATATCTTTGCAGCCATGAACTTTAGAGGATTGTCATTCCAGAGAGCAGAGATTTTTGAAACTACCTTTAAAAAATACACCATAGAACAGTATTTTTTTGAGGATCCATATCAGATCACTGGTGATTGTGGTCTGCTTCTTGTGATAGTGACAAACTTTGAAAGCACTTAGAACTACCAGTGACATGGAATGGATAGAATTCCTGCAGTAAGCATAATAGGTGTGTGTAGTGGGGATTTAGATACCTGATTGGTTGTATACTCTGGGACATTTGAAGCCCACCTTCTTCTAAGTAGGGGGCAGGACCTAAACAGGAGGTTTGAAAGCATCAACACAGCACGTTAACTAAATGCTCCTGTACTTGAAACCTGAAAACGGCTGAGTGAAAAACACTGAGTAAAAACTACATATCCTCTTCTTGCCTTCTGGTCACTGGCTTTTAAATCAATGAGAGAGAGAGAAAGCCAGCCAGATAGATAGACCTACGAATTTAGTTTCAGGCTAAAATTTTCCCTCCCCCTCCTGCTGGCAGTGGCATCATCCTGCCTTCCGATTGCTCTTGCTGACGTAGCCGGTGTCACTGACGTGGTGGTTCTGAAGCTGCTCAGAAGCAGATAAACCTGCCAAGCTCTGATCTGAAAGTAAGAAGTTATGGTGAGAGGAGTGACAATTACCCTATCTCTAGACAGTTGGTGGAGCGGCTGGCACTGCATCATGCTTTGCGAATGCCAGGGAGAAGATGATTTTCCCCCCACCCTCCAGCCCGATTTTTTTCCCTTTAGACTACATAGCCATTTTTAAAAAAAAGAAAGGAAAAAACTCCACGCCTCAGCTTATTTCTTTTCAAATGCCACAGCCTCCATGCCAACCCCCCCTCTTCACCACAAAGTTAATTGAAACAGAATTCAAAGTAAGAGAGACATTCATTCTGATTAGCTTCAATTACATGTTGGTCATAGATGCCTAATTTAACCCTCCATGTAGAAAGTTGTTCTCCTTCGTCTAAATCTGCAGTTCTCAAGGCACAAGAGAAAACTCTTGGGCTGAGACTCCAGACTGAGCCCTATAGGGTGACTAGGACAAATCCCTGGCTTGAAGCTGGGGCACTCATGTGCGCTCCAGTCTCTCAGGAGCTTGTGGTGGTCCTGGGTTGGGCACTGAACTTTCACTTGGTGGTTTATGGGTTCCTGCTTCCTTCTTCCCTTCACAGAGTCCATTTACATAACAACTGTGTGATGCCAGTGTCCTGGTTTTGGTAGGTTTTCCTTGAGGAGGTGGGGGAGGAGGTGACCCGGAGTAAGTGACTTGCTTTCAGGCAGTGGCTCAGCTCAGGGCACTGGAGGGGTAGTAATGGAGGGAGTGCTAGAACACAGACCCCAGTGACACAGAGGTGTTGTTGGACAGCTGGGGTCTTCATCTGAATTAAGTTTGATGGTTAAAAGGACAAAACTCAGAGTCTCCTGTTGTCATTTTCCAACTTCTCAGTCTCTTTTCCCTTGACTTCTCAGAGCATGATCTTATTAAAGAGCTTTATCAGAATAGCTGAACGCTCAGTATCCCCTCCTTTCCAGGGTCATGTCCCAGGTGGATGTAAGAAGGAATCTGGGGCCTTCTTATGAACAATGAAGTTGCAGTAGAAAGGCGACATCAGCACTAGTCAGGGTGGCTCATATCTCTAAAGCACTGATCACCCAAGATGAAGGATATCCAGGGCTGTCGTGGGGATTTTTAGCTGCTGAGATCCCGGGGAAGGAGAGAATGGCGACTGTGAACTTGGAAATATTGGGAGTATGTTGTAGTCCTCTCAGAGAGGCGTGAAACCAAGATCACGTCTGTAGCTTTAGAAGGTGTGTCTAATGTCTGCACATTTTTCTTATGCTAATATGTTTGTTAAGCAAGGTAAGAACCACTTAAATGAATGTATTTTTTATTTTTAAAAATAATTATTCTTTTTCCAATGTTGATTTAGAGGAAACACAAATACATTTCTCTAGTTTCTTAGGAATGAGTTGAGGGGGGGAATAGTAAAAAAGAAAGAATGGGAGGAATTTGTCTGGAAAGCAAAATACTCTGATAATTATTTCTGGATTTGTATTTAAATAGGTCTTGTTATGTCTGTCTGTATCTGTTTCCTCTTAAATATGGTTTGTGATAGTTTTCACTACTCCCAGGGAAGGAGGTTTTACTTTATAATTTGATTTTTCCTTTACCTTACTTTTAAAGACTTTTTAGTTTAGAAGCCACCAGTCCCATCATTTTCTAATTGATTTGGTTATCCTCTTGAATAATTCTTACCAATTTCTCACATAGGGCCAGAAGGTCCAATTTCTTTAGAAACCAATACATTAGTTCATTTCCCATAATTCTATATCTATATAAAGCTAGATATGAATTCTATATTAGTTCTGTCTTTAAGCTACCTTTAAAAAAAAGCTTTATCCAGCAGGCATGGAGTGATATAATAGAAAAATTGAACATAGAGGCAAGAATTCTTATTTCTAGCCCTAGCTCATTGTGACCTTGAATGAGTCACTTAAGAAAATTAAAGTTTTGTTTTTCCTTCCCCCATAAAGATAGAACCTGCTTTAACAACATTACAAAAGTGCTCTGGAAGGCAACAGTAATTCTAACAAGGCTCCAAGTGAGAAAAAGGGTGTGTTTTGCAAGACATTGTTTTGATTGTGTATTTCAACTTGAACCCTGCTTGTGAGTGGATAGTGTCATAGAAAAAGCACCAAGTGTCCCCCTTTTCTAATATACTCCCCAATTCAGGCCCTCACCCTTATGACTATTAGACAGACAGTCTAACAACTGTCTCCAAACTTGGTCTACTCTCAGTTGGGAAACCGACTAAAGGAAATGCCAACTTCTCTCAAGTGATGTGACGAAAGCCTTGAATGGGAAGGCAAGTCTGGTTGTACAATACCCTTCAAAAAAAATCAGACCAGGCCCAGCATTCCAGCCACCATCCGGGGCATTCAGAGTTCTTCTTGTCTTCTCAGAAAATTAGCAAAGCTGCCGTTTCCCACTGGGCCACCGATTCTTATTGAATCCCATATCTCTTCCTTTCAAAGCTATCCCTCTCATTTCTTCCCTGTGCTTTCTTGATGAGCCCATTCTTCCTTTCTCCAGAACCCTGGGACCAGCTTTATTATAAAGCCGACCCTATTTTTCCTCCCGGGGATTTTGCTTCTTCAATCACGTCCACTTGGGGATTCAGGACCTTTGAAAAGTTCCCTTTGGCTGCACCTAGACTAAGCAGATGCCTTTGCGGTGGGGAACCCAGCCAACGCTGAGGCTACAGGCCGCTGCTTCTCCCAGGGAGCCACGTTGGTCTGGTCTTCAGGGCTTCCACCGGTGTCCTCTCAGCCATCTTCCTGTTTGGAAGCCGGTGGGGTATTTTAGGGACAAAGACATTTCCAGCCTCTGCAGTTTCCCTTGCTTCAGTGAGTTTTGCCATCATAGCACCTCTTCGAAAAGAGGGAAGAAAAAGTGCTGGCACCTCAGCCCTGATACTGCTACAGAGATGGACCTCATGAGGTGCCAAAATTGTTTTTTTCTCCCTTATGTCATTTTTGATTTCTGGTTGTTAGAAAACAAAGTTCAGATCAGTTTTGAGACTGGTGATGCAGTATTCAGAAATAAAAGAGCTGTGCCTTCTCTCTTCACTTTGCTTCTCTAGCTCAGAGTGCATTGCTGATGTTACAGGAATACATTAAGCTATTGTGTTTTTGGTGGGACACTGCTGTATAGGTCAGAGACACTGACACCAGGCCATTTTTCATTTATTTGCTTTTTTTTCTTTCATCTTCTGTCGCCTTAGACAGTGAGCTCCTCATCGATTTCAGCTCTTCCAGCTCCCACACAGGCTTTCCTACTTGGGGAGGGGGGGTCTTATTTTTATTGGATTCAGCACCCAAGAAGAAGGGAGGCAAACATTATATCCTCAAATCAGATTACAAAGAGATTCAGAAATTTCCCTTACCATTAGCCATCCCCTTGGGTGACAAGCCGCTTGCTACTACTTCCTTTAAGAATGCGAAGGAGACAGGAGGGACCTTGGAAATAGAGGAAGGAGGACATGATGCTGCCTGTGCAGCATCTTATAGTTTTTCTGATTTGGGTTTCTATGCTGTCTTATGCTGTGGGAACTGGCTCGTGTGTCGGACGAGCAGCACAGCTTTAAGGGAAATGTAAGACTGAAAATTTGGGTTGATATCAGTGTCAGTGTGACCATGTACAGAGACTTTATTTCTCCTTGGTCTGCCTTTGGGATAAGATACTGACTCAAGAACCTTCCTCAATCAAAATACTGAAATATAAAATTGTTAGCTCAGCAGGTACCATGAATGATTAACATCATTAATAGCTGAGCAGAACTGGTCCTGACGGAATAGAAACTCGAGTGGTCAATGATGGGAGCACTTGGGAACATGAGTGAGGGGGGTAAGGGTGAGTGGGCCCCACATTGGTTCCTGGAAACCCCAAGGAGGCAGAAGCATCAGGGCACAAAAGCTGATTCTCGGGATGATGGTACAGAGACAACATCTTTATCTACTTTTGATCAGAGGAGTGGAACCTGGAGCTACATGGGAGGAAGTCACTAACCTCATTTGAGGCACTAGAAGGGCACAATTTGAAACCAAGATTAGGGCTAATAAATACAGGGAGCCCTGACCTAACAGGTTTTTTTTATTATTAGATTTATTTAGTTGTATTTGACATCATTTGTTGTCCCCAGGGAGTTCCCACCACCATTTCACCCGTGCACCATCACCTCAGTCCTTTGTGTCTTTATGCCCTCATCCCCATCTTTGCCCTCCCTCCTCCTGCCCCCACCATGATCCCTTTGGTTTATCTTCGACCTTTTGATCTTGTTGAGTATTTTGTTTGTTTATTTGTTTGTTTTTGGTTGTAATTGCCCATTTCCTTCAGCTTTCTCTTGTTTTTTGTTTGTTGTTTTCTTCTTTTTTATTTTTTGTTGTGGTTGCAAATTAAAACCACAATGAGGTACCACCTTACACTGGTAAGAATGGCACACATCAAAAAAACCAACAACAATAAATGTTGGCGGGATGTGGAGAAAAAGGAACTCTACTACACTGCTGGTGGGAATGCAAGTTAATCCAACCACTATGGAAGGCCGTATGGAGGTCCCTCAGTCTACTAGAGATGGAACTAACATATGATCCAGCAATCCCACTCCTAGGGATCTACCCAAAGGACACAAAAACACCGATCCCAAAGAATACCTGTACCCCCATGTTTATTGCAGCACTATTTATAACTGGTAAGACCTGGAAACAACCCAAATGACCAAAAGTAGATGACTGGATCAAAAAGATGTGGTACATACACACAATGGAATACTATTCAGCAGTCAAAAAATGATAAACTAGGGACATTTATAGAAACATGGATGGAGCTAGAAGGACTTATACTCAGTGAAACAAGTCAGAAGGCAAGAGAAAAATATCAGATGGCTTCACTTTTAGGAGGAATGTGAAAGACAAACCTAACAGGTTTTTAGAAACCATGACTTTGAGCAAAAGAATGTATCACAAAACCAGTTCCTCCAATACTGTCATTTTGTTCAACCTTGGCCAGGGTTGTTTCCATTCCTAGATTATTTATTTATTTATTTATAAATGTTTTAATCACACTATCATTAGTTTACAACATTGAACGTAATTCAAAGATATACGATCACACCTCCTCAGGTACACATCACCTCTTCACACCCACCACCAAGCATCCTCAGTCCTCCACCATAGTCCATTGTGCCCCCTCTCTCCTCTTCTCCATCTTGTAGTCTCAGTTTCACAGTTACATTTCTAGGATTTCTAGGATTTGTTATTGTTTTTTTTTAGTTCTCTATATTACACATATAAGTGAAACCATCCTGTATTTGTCTTTCTCTTTCTGACTTATTTCTTATAGCATAATCTCCTCCTGTTCCATAGATGTTTTCACCAATGGCAAGAGTTTATCTTTTCTTATAGCCAAGTAGTACTCCATTGTATAGCACACTACAGTTTTCTAATCCACTCCTCTCTCCTAGGGTACTTAAATTGTTTCCATCTGTTGGCTATTGTTAATGGTACTGCAATAAACATAGGAGTGCATATATCCCTTCAAATTATTGTTTTAGCATTCTTTGGGTCAATACTTAGGAATGGAGTTGCTGGGTCACATGGGTCCTATGGTAATGAGTGGATCGTGTGGTAGAGCTATTGTTCATATTTGAGAAACTTGAATACTGTTTTCCATTACATACTTTTTTCCAGTCTACATTCCTACCAGCAGTGTACATGGTCCCTTTTTCTCCACATCCTCACTGGCATTTGTTGTTTCTGGTCTTTCTGCTATGGGCCATTCTCATAGGTACAATATGGTAGGTAGAAGCTTATATTTCCTTTGGTACAATGAAGCAGTGTTTAACAAAATGGTGTTGTTGATAATGCACTATATTTTGTTTTTGATAATTCAGAGTCAGAGACAACATTTAGAAAAAGAAAAGCTCAGATATTTATAAAATGAGGTGACTGCACCAACGTGAGAATAGAGATGCTGCCTTCCTTAGAAAAGTGTCAAACAACAAAACTCCATTATCAGTTATCTTTATGTTGATGTTTTACGTGTCATTGTCCTAAGCAAATGCTCTGGAGTTCCTTGTTCCAACTCAGAACAAGTCTTATAGCACAAAAGAGAATGCCAAGGAGAATTGTGCATCTCCCCACAGAGCAAATAGGAAAAATTCTTACTGGAAGGTACAGCCTTGTCACCAGACCAGTGGCAGGGCCTGGTATTTACTCTGATAATTTCACAGTTGAGTTCTCTAATGGACCTGAGTAGAGAGAGCTAGTCAGTGGGACTATAGGAAGAAATGGAAAATTCTCCATCAATGGCACATAAATGTCCACAGTGTAAGAAGTATTGATTGGAACAGCTGCACTCTATGCTATGGACCAGATCCAGACTGTAAATAATACCAGGGCAGTAAAAGGATCCAGTTGGCCACAATTCCACATTGAACCAACAGCTGAAAACCAAGAGGTCAAATCAAATAGAGCAGCTACTCCTAGAGATGTGTGAGCCCTTCATAAGCCCCTTCATTTCTGTCATCCAGGACACAGCAATATACATATGCTGCTGAACCATAGCAGTAATTTACCTCCAAATTGTCTTATCTTCTGTCCAAGAAAAGGCCATAATGATATCGTGAACAAATCTGTTTATTTGTATTTTAAAGGGAAATATGTAATTATGATCATACCAATCTATTGGGTAAGCTCAGAGCTAAAGCATTTACTCAGTCGGGTGGTACTACTGTCTCCAAAAGGATTGCTGCCCTTCCCTGGTTCTTTGTTCATTCATTTACAAAGACATGGTAATAATTAGATCTCTGGGATACTGTGGAATCAAAGTGAAGGAATTCCAAGTCTCCTCCAAGAGAACTAGATATGTATGGAAAGAGTAGCTTGGAATAAGTTTAGTTACTTGATTGCCTGAAAAATTCCTGTCAGGGCCTCCCTGGTGGCTCAGAAGTTAAAGACACAGCACTATGAAGCTATAAAAAGCCATTGATGGTTCCTCCCTTAGGAGGAATATAACGGAACCAAAGGAGGATCAAGGAAAGGAATAAGAACAATATTAATAATAACAATAACAGCAATAAAGACAC
>JAGFMF010011739.1:3155634-3201699 GCA_019455555.1 Galemys pyrenaicus | reverse complement strand
TGGGGAATACATGGGGATTACAATTAATGGCAAGTATATGTAAATTTTAAAATATTTTAATAAAAGAAAAAAAAATGAAATAAAAAAAATTACAGATCACCTACAAAAAAAAAAAAAAAAGCCATTGCAGCACAAGTACGATCTCTGTCCAGGGAGGTGACCCACATAGTGCAGCAGACCTCTCCTGTCTTGCCCACTGCTCCCCTCAGTAGTGTATTTCAGTAGATCTGCCTGTTCTGTTCCCTACTCTGTCTCAGGTGAATGCTCTTACCACACTGCACCTCTGGTCTATACCCCAGTTCTGGTATGTATAAATAAATAAATCTTTAAAAAAATTCCTGTCAACCTAAAATATTAACCATTGATTATAAACTCCAGGAGCACAGAGGTCTTTAATTCCGTCTACTCCAAATTCCTAGGTATCTAGACTGAAGGACTCATAATCTTAACCACCTTTGGGGCTGGGAAAGTAACTAAATAACGTGAATTGGACTTCATTTGCAAAGAGAGGTGAGCCTGATCTACATTTGAATAAAAAAAAATTCTTGAACACTGCCAACCAAGCAAAACACATCTGCAGTTGTATGCCAGTTTGCAGCCGTGTATGAACCTTCAGATTCTGTTTGAGTGAATGTGCTCCCTAGAATCATGACTATTTTTATGAGTAGGATCAGGTTCACAATACACATGAAGGTCCTTGGAAGAAAATGTTAACATAAAGGACAGTGCATCATTTATTACAGTGTGTAAAAGACAGATTGTCAGGCAGACAGATTGATAGGCTTAATAAATGATAGACTTGGTCATCAAATTGAATTCAGATTGTTCTAGCCTTTAAACACTTAAAAATTGTCATATAGATATAGATATCATGAAATTTAGGGTAAGCAGTGTATCTATTCAACGTTTATTGACCAGCTACTCTATCCCTCACTCTGAATAAATTGCTAGGGGTTACACAAATGAATAAGACATTTTAATGTTCTGTGCCTTCAACATTTTACTTCTGTGCCTATATCCTCATGTACTGAATAAGAGTAATAATAGGGCTCATCTCCAAAGCATTATTGTGAGGATTAAATGAGTTAATCCATGTAAGTGCATAGAGTGGGACCCAACATATAGTAAGCCCCCAGTGAATACTAGCTTTTAATACTGTCCCAACAAACTGTGTAAACAGTGACAATAGTTAGGCTCCACGTTTCATGGACGTCTATCTTGTAGTTGGAAAGTACAAAGGGACAATACCCTGTTATTAATCTGCAGTCTTGATTCCCATTGTTTTGCATAACTGTGATATGACACAAAAGGCTGTATTCTAACAATAGTTAGGCTCCACGTTTCATCCACGTCTATTTTGTAGCTGGAAAGTACAAAGGGATGATACCCTGTGATTAACTGCAGTCTTGATTCCCATCATTTTGCTTAACTGTGATATGACACAAAAATCTGTATTCTTGATTCCCAACATTTTGCTAAACTTGTGATGTGACATTCACAAGACCAGCTCTCATGAATGGAAATGAGCATGGAATGGACATTTTCAGGAGCACAGACTGATAGGACAGTTCTCAGAGGGGCTACTTTGCACAGACAGCTACTTGATGCAAATGCTCTGACTTTCCCTCCAGCAATTTTTGCTATCTTGTATCAATGGACTGGTGACATTATGTGCAGAACTCTAAACATAAACACCTCCTTGTCTTTGGTGTGGGAGATCTTTTTCCAACCTAAATTTTCAATATGGAAATTTGCCTTTTTGGGAATTCACTGTCTTTACAACACAAGGTCATCCACTGCAAATATCTGGAACCTTCTCTGATCCCTTCTAGGGCTCAAGTAAAGCTTGACTATTGTTACATACATAGTGTCCTCTCCTCTGAAGGGTCCCACTGTGAGCCGTGGTCTCAGCCTCTGTTTCTTACCCATTCCTTTCTATCAAACATTATTCCCACCTTTGTTCCCCTCTACTTTCCATGGAATTAAATTGGATGATGTTGGTAAGTTCACACTTAATAAAGATTTCCCCTTCTCTGGACCGTATTAAACATTTGCTTAGTTAAAATCCTCTGCTCCTGGGCCTCCCTGGTGGCGCAGTGGGTTAAGCAACGCACTATGAAGCAAACCGCAGCCACTGCAGCACAAGTTCAATCCCTGCTGCCGGCCAGGGAGGGGACCCACATGGGGCAGCAGACCTCTCCTGCTGTGCCCACTGCTCCCCTCAGCAGTGTACTTCTGTTGATCTGCCTGTTCTGCTCCCCACTCTCTGTGGTGAATCCTCTCACCGCCCCCCCCCCACACCTCTGGCCTGTACCCCAGTGCTTGTATGCATAAATAAATAAATCTTTAAAAAAAATCCTCTGCTCCTGATGAAAAACCAGTCATGGTTCGTCATAAAACCAGTCCCAGCAACTTAAAACCTAATTCGGCAAAGTCAGTGCCAGGTTTCTGTGTAAAATAGAGTATGGGTGAACTTTTTGTTTCCTTAAATAGAGTAGATGCCTTTTGGTGTAGAGTCTAGGTGCTTCACTAACTGGCAATAAATTTTACTTTTTAAATTGTAAGTAGAAAACTAAACCTGTGGATGAGATAGTTTATTTATTCCAGCCTGAATTTTCCAATGTATAGAATGGAAAAAATCACAAGTCATAGTAAGTTAGGGTGAAATGACAAGACCCTAAGATTTGCCAGAGTAAGGCCCTATATTTTGCTGCTAGCTGCCTCCTCCCCCCAAACATCTGGTAAAGTCTGGCACTAAAGATGCCCTCAGAAAGCATACTTTATAAACTATAAAATGCTATAAAGATGTCACACATGCATATTAGAGCCTGGGCAATACTAAAGTCTGATTATATAGAGTCTGATTATAGAGTTCACTACTCCAATCAAATAAATTTTAGATCAAAGTTATACTGACATATTTATTTTTGTTCATAAATATTATTGTACTGGCTCATAATTGGGCATAATTGTACACAGTTCACATAAATGACTATCATTAGTGTAAATTTGGCCTACCAGATCAATCTATTTTTTTTAACTGAATGTCCTAATTCTCTTCTATTATAAACCTTAAAGTTAATGATTTCTCTGGTTCTACATGCCATTTTCAGAATACTATTTTCATCAGTGACCTCAGTGTTATACCATTATCACATGGAGTTTTTTTTTTTAAGATTTATTGTTATTTATGTATACAAAAACTAGGGAGTAGGCCAAGAGGTGCAGGGGGTAGGAGTGAGAGGATTCACCAGAGACAGAGTGGGGAACAGAACAGACAGATCTGCTGAAACACACTGCTGAGGGGAGCAACCAGCGACACAGGAGAGGTCTGTCTCACCATGTGGATCAGCAACCTTGCTGGGGATTGAACCCATCCCACAATAGCTAGTGATAGCTTGACAGGGCCAAGACTTTAACCCCTGCATAACCAGGGAGGCCCCATCTCATGGAGTTTCTGATAAGTGAGTGGTTAAGAGCTTAGAGTAAAACAAACCTGCA
The DNA here is from genome assembly GCA_019455555.1 of Galemys pyrenaicus. Lineage (NCBI taxonomy): Eukaryota > Metazoa > Chordata > Mammalia > Eulipotyphla > Talpidae > Galemys > Galemys pyrenaicus. Next base: position 3,198,198 of record JAGFMF010011739.1, on the reverse strand, counting down.
TGTGAATTCTGCATTCTTCATTTACAAGCTATGAGATCCTTCCCTGTCTCTAAAATGGAAATATTAATAACTTTTCATGTGGTTGTTGAGATAATTAAATGTGGAAATACGTCAAAAGCTATGAGCATAGTATTTGACTCAAATTATGCATATTTTCTATTAGGTACTACAATCTATGCTGCAGTGTAACACATATTTTAAAGGTAGGGTAGGTCTACTCCCCAATGGCTGGGGATTCCCTTTGCCAGCGCCCGGCCACCCATGCTCAGCCCTGCTTCTACAAGCCACCTGGTATCCTAAAGCAGCTGCTTTTAATGACATGGGAATTGTTGGGGGCTGGGGAGATGGAGGGTGGAAGATGTACTTAAAACTGTTTATTTACTATAATTTCTAAGTCAGCTAATGGAGGGGGGGAATTAAACAGCTCTCCCACCTGCTCCCTAGAAACCTTAGCCAAGTGAGAACCTGTGGGTGTACATATGTTCATGCTCGATTCTCTTACTGCAGGAAGGTTGCTGTCCCAAATCGTGCTCTTAAATACCAGGAATCTGTGCCTGACTCCCAGCCATTTCGTAGGTGATGACAAATATGTTGACCGATCCCTGGGCTTTACTCTAGTCTCTCACTGTGCTAAGTGCATGTCACTCATGTTCACATCCTGGTGAGGCTTCCAGAATATATATAAGAAGGCAAATATCTGGCCTCCCTGGTGACACAAGGGGTTAAGCACCGCACTGTGAAGCAGCAGCAGCCACAGCAGCACAAGTTTGATCCCTGACTAGGGAGGTGACCCACATGGCACAGCAGACCTCTCCTGCCTCACCTGCTGATCCTTTCAGCAGCATACTTCAGTCTGCCTGTTCTGCTCCCCACTCTGTCTCTGGTGAATCCTCCCGTCTCCCACACCTCTGGCCTGTACCCCAGTTTTTACATGTATAAATAAATTTTTTAAAAAGGCAAATATCTCTCAAAGTCAGAAGAAGCTCCCAGGCCTAGTGTAAATTCCCCAAATCAAATGAAGAAAAAACAGCAGATTTATTGGGGTAGCATCTCTTTAGCTTATAGGTTAGGCATAATATGTCCTTGGGAGGATATGAGTCCTTCATCCAAGACTTCCTTTTCACTGTGTGACAAGGTGCATGGAATTCTTCAGATTTCAGATCCTTGCTTGAATTAAGGCATTATCCTCAAGGCAAAGGTATGCTCTGGGGGCTAAGGGTATGGATTTTGATATTATTCTGCCTCCTTTTAGATGATCAGGTTGTCTAGAAATGAAACTTGAACCTGGTAATGTGGAATGGTGGCTGAAGCACTGGCATGTTCATTTCCACAGGGCTCCATCCTGCATTTCCTAGGAAAAATGGGAAGAGATGTTACATTAAAAATAAAAATAGTGGCAATTAAAGGATAAGGAAAAGTAGCAAAGAGACCAAGCATCACTTTTTAACCTACTTTTTACCCGAGTCTTATTTTGTAGATGGTAGTATCTTAGGTTGAACTCAGGATGTCCCATTAATAGGGGAATAATTCTAATGATGTCTCTTTCCACACCACCTACCTTTTTTCACCTTGGAAACGGATCACAATTTAACATTGTACATTTTATTCATCCTGTTTGTGTCTCTCTTACCATTGGAGAATTTTGTCTCTTTATTTTTTCTTTGCTTTTCAATATATTCTCAGCAGCAAGTATGTTGCTTGGCACATAGTAGGTCTTCAGAAATAGTTATTGAATGAATGAATGAATGAATCCTCATGTGCTGGCTTTCCAGCCCAAATCCCTACCTCATAGAGTTCTCTTTGTCTACAGTTCCATCTCAGACCTTATGGAGACTGAGGTAAGTGAAGTGTGTCTTACTGTGAAGGTATGACCCAACCACATCATGGAATGGTCCAGGCTCAGAGATATGGGGACTAATATGTCAGTTTCTGACCTCAATGACTTATATGAAGTCTGTTGATGAAAACTGAGAAATGAGGATGACCTTGCTATCAGATATATGTTTGCCTGATTCTCAGAAATAAATACACATTTGGGACATTTCTAGGTCCTTAGGGAAATAATAATGGAAATAATAATAAAATTGTGGAACAATTTTACATTTACAAACATATATCTCCTGTATGTACCCTTGATACCAGTTTGGTGACTATTAATATATCACAGTTTTTGTGTTTCTGGGTGTTTGAAAAGTGATAATTATTTGAGAAACTGAAGGTTATTTTAAAACTGGTTTACCTTGGAAAATGTTTCTATTTGCTTCTAAAACTCTAGTTTGTGACAGACATAAACTGGTAACCAGTCTATGGACCCCTTTATTGAAGGAAATTCTTTTTTTCTCTTTATTTATATATATTTAATATCAATTTTAATCTCCATGTATTCCCCATCACCATTTCACCAGTGCACCATCACCTCAGTACTGCAGGAAATTCCTGAGTACTATAAAAGAAAGTACCAGCATCTCCACTGGTATTTGAACATGTGGTTCTAGAACAAACCTTAGCTATTGTTCATTCACCTGTACAGGTGAAGGGCAGCCATTTTATTGATAGGTCACATGATTGGATAATTCGAGATTGGTTTTTATTTGACTTTGAAATGTTCTTTACTATGACTTGCTCATGTGTTTTTCTACATTAAAATTATCCCTGTTTCCTTTTAGGGTTAGTCCTTCTTTAAACCTATAGGTTCCTCTGTACCTTCTCCTGAGATTTCCTCTTATAGGACTCTGAACAGGACTATGATGAAGTTACTCTTTCTTATATGAGTCTGTTGAAGTATTTTTTTCAGTGTCTACTGAGCACCATCAGGATTAGTACCTTGTAAAATAATAAGATGCATGTAGCTAGGTAAAGACTTTTGGCAATCATCTGTTTTGCATGAGGAAATTGTGATGCTGTGCATTATCCATCCATCCATCCATATAACAAGCATTGGTGGAATACATACTTCTATGTGAAAGGTATATGCTAAGGATTGGAAAGGATTTAAAGGTGAGCAAAATACATAATTGAAATTTCTGGAATCTTAAAGCATAGCAGGAGAGTGAGATATTTAAAAATTACAAATACAATAGGACAAAGAATGTTTTAAGTAAAGGCAACAGTTCTGCATCTTAGGAGGACTAGTTAATTTTGACTAAGATGTCAGGGAAAATTTGAAGACAGGGAATAACTGAACTAGGTAAATTCAATAAGGTGCTGGTAGGTGGGTACATAGGATTAAAAGTGTATTTATAATTGAAGGATCATCATAAAGTAAAATTCAGAGGTTCAGGTCACTCTAAAGACTAGAGCATGGGGGTTCATGGAAGACTTGGGAAACTATTTGGGAAGCAAATCAAGACAATCTGGCTTTTATTCTTTAGGTGACAGAGAATAACATAAATACAATGAATTCTAAAGATTTCCAAAGATAGGCCAATGTTAATTCAGCACTGAATTATGACAAACACAACCAGTACCTAGTCTATGGTTTTGGTGATGTAGGCTAGATAGATCTAGATTATGTAAGGGTGCTTTTTAGGGTGGTTTCCACTTGCGGTTGTGTATCTGGTGCATTGAACATCTAGTTGGTCAATAAATGAAAACTAAAGATCATTTGAGCACCTGCATCTGGAAAGACTGGATCTGAAAGGTCAGACTATTAGCAAGAGAGAACCTCTATTGACAGGGAACTTGCCTTGCCCCTGCAATGGAAATGAAAGAGTCTCACATTGTATCTAAACTTTTCATGGAGTGAGAACACTTACAGCTATAGATGGTTCACCTTGGCTCAGAACAAGGAGTTTAAGTTGACAGAAAAAGAAGTAGGTCCTTCAAGAACATCTAGAAAATAGAAACTGATTATCGCTGCAGGGCTGTAGCCCTTTTAAAAGTCTTATTGAGGACTCCTGGCATTGAAATGTAAGTATCAGTAGTGTCCCTTATCGCTGAGATTATTTAACCTGTATGGGTCCTGCCACCTGCCAGGGTCATCCCCAGTCCATGGAGCACTTGGCCCCTCTACAGCCAAAGTGGAGGTGTGACACAGCCCCTTCTTGAATAGACTTTATGATTTACTACCCTGGCCCTGGCTCTCTGGTAACCTACCATTTGGTGACATCTAATAGTGAGGAAAAGTAAGAGATCAAAATTAAAATCAATACATTAGGTTGTTTAAAGCCTTGCTAAAAGTTCAGTGAGGACTTTGACTGGAAAGTAATTGTTAATAATTGTTGTCAGAGCTGACTAAGTTCAGTACCTGATCATATTCTGCAAACTTTGTTTCCGGTACACAAATCTCCTTTTTTCCACAAGACTGAACAGTTGCCTGGGGCCAAGGTCTTCTTTACTTAGTTTGATTTTTCACATTTCCAATCAGTGCTCATATTCATGTACACAGGGCTCAGTGATTTGTTGAATGATTTTTTTTAATTCAATGTTTCTGCAAGACCTCATTATTTAAACTAGGTATTCAGCAAATATTACTTCAGAATGGTGTGTTCTTAAATAGTTACTTGTGAAAAGAGATTCTACCTTTGTATATTCTTCCAAGTTCCAAATATGGAACTTGTATATTCCATTCTGGATTAGACAACGTGATCTTTTAATGGGACTGATCTACTCCCATAAAGTTTAAAGGAGGTGTGTGTGTTTGTGTGTGTGTGCGCATGTGTATACACAAGCCCATGCATTGCTGAAATTAAGTTGAGAACTTTGAACTTTGTTGTTTCTGACATATTTCCGGTGGCTAACACAACACAGACTACCGCATGTGCTGAATAAGTATTTATAGAACAACTTAATAAAATAAAATGGAGGAAAACTAAGTTGATTTGAATCTGATGCCTCATCTTTCAACTACACTTCCTGCCGTGTCCCCTATAAGTAGTATCAATTCTGTTTTGGGACCATTATCACAACTCTGACCATGCTCACCCTTATCTTTCTAGAGTGCTTTGTCTATCCCTTCTCAAGCTCACCATGTTCCCTTGTCATGTGCTTTGTTAAGGAGTCTTTCACCTAATCTTCACTTATCCCTTCTCAGGTTTCTTTTTTTGTATTTTCAGCTAAGCCCTTTCCCTGTAACCAATCTACATGGGGTCATTAAAGTGAATGTCCCAGATAATACACTCTCTGCTTTCATCAAGCTCTTCATTATAGCTTTGGGGACATTATATACATGAAGTTTGAGTGTACATATTTCCTGTGTTTTAGTTAAGACTGATCTGTAGCCTTCCTTTCCAGACATTGCAGAGGTATGTAATTGTCATCTTAGACTTCAATTTGTGGAGATAATATTACTGTTCAAATGCCTGAATCATTCTGCAGCTTTTTAATAAGACCTGGCATTCATTCCAGTGTGTACAAACCTGTAAAACCACTGTCTTTCTTTTGATTGTCATGTTTACATATTCTCTCTCCCTCTGTCACTTGCTCACTTTTTTGTTTGTGTGTATGTGTTTTCTCTCTTGTCCTTATTTTTAGCTGCTCATCTCCTTAATCATTTCTAGCTCTCTTCCAGTTTTTCTCTGAAGTATCCATGAAATTCAAGTAAATTTAGCCCTTGAATAGTAATAAAGGCCAGAAGGGTTCTTAGAAAGGACACGTAAGGTCTGAACAACAGCATTTGTTCCCTGCACACTGGTCGTCTATAGCTGTCACCAAGACTGGGCTACAAGCCTAGAGACTATCTTCTGCCTCCTCTCTCTCCCATGCCCATTTCCTTCCCCTGACTTAAGAAGGCTTCTGGAAGAAGTGTCAAGCACATGCCCTGGTGAATTTGTTTTTCTACTTGATGTTTATGTGTAAGAGCTGGTAGGTAGCTCTCAGCTGGGTTTCCTTGAGCTGGTTGGTATCAAATATTTAACTCGTCTCCCAAGAAACTAAAACGTTTATGTCCCCAGGAAAGTTTCTTACTGAGGATCATGAATGATGCTAATAAAAATTCCAAAGGGTTTATGTAAAAGCTAGAAAGTCAGTCTTCATTATTTACCAGGATATACTAGGCTCAAGCCTATTATCTATGTAGGGTTTTACAGTTCATTGAGCTGTTTGACTAGTGAAGAATTTATGGGAACAAAAGGACATTGAGTTTTGGGAAGAAATGTTTGTATCAACCTCACTTATTTTGGTATATGGAGAGGTATTCCATCTTGGTGCATTTTGATCAGAAGAAGCAGAACACATATTGCATGCTAGAAACTGGAACCCCGTGAGTAAATGCTCTAATTACCAGTATTCATTAACACCAAAATTTCTTGCCATTTCAACATCTTCTGTTCTTACAGCTTGAAAAGTGATAGTCTAGTTTTTATTCAGTGCTGCCTACAGGACTGGTCGATGTCCACTATAATCAGCTTCCAAAATGGTGCCCAACTGCAGGAAATGTCAGCCTGTGTTGTACAGAGAGATGTTTGTCTGTGGTAATGGCATGCTGACAAGAGAATAGTCATCAGGATCCAGGAAGTGAAATAAAACTTGGGAATTAGAAAGACAATAGTTGATAAACCAAGATGGCAGTGCAAATGGGTGAAAGGAAGTGGTCCTGGATCTAATTACAAAGACCCTGAAGATTCTTGGTGTACTCTTCAAAAAACTTGGGGTTTTCTGGGTTAAGGTCAGATTGGTCAGTTTTTACTTGTGCTATATTCTATGGAGGCAGCATCCTGACCAATTAATCTTATGAGTAACTTAACTGAACATGGTGATTTTGTTAATTTCAACTTCAGGCTGCCATATTCTTTGTCCCAAAATTACTTTTTATGAACTGTTTTGGGGCTCCATTGTCCACCATTTAATAACCAAACTTACCTATATTCCTTCCTTATGCCTTACTTTCCCCCAGAACTCAACACTAACTTAAAGAAGACTTTGTTTTTATCTTCTCTGTCTTTGACCCCCATTTATGAAATAGTGTCAGTCCAGGATGTAATTTTTTTTGTTCCCCAGCTTTTCTCCCACAGACTGTACCCTCCTACACACTTGCTTGGGGTACCACTCACAGGCTACCATCCAGGAGACTAGCAGTTCTATGCTCTACTCTTCCTCCCTTCTAAAGCCTTTGATGTTTTGACTCATATACATGAATGATAACAGGAACTGTGGCAGGGTGGCACAGATCTTTGCTGCAGTGAGAAGGGCTCCTTGGAGGTGCTCTAGTCCTGAGGCTATTCATCCCTTAATTATGGATATAATTGCACAGAATTTAACTTTGAACTAAAAAGTAGTGCAGTATTAGTTTTTTTTACAGGTTTATCTTTTAAAAATCCACCCCTTTAGTAAAGTGCAAAATAAATAAATAAATAAAATATAACCCCACCCATTTAGCATTTGGGTTGCAGTCTTAGCTCTATCACTAGTTCTGTAAACTTGGGCTCTTCCTCATTCATCTGTAACGTGAATGGGGCTGGATGATTTTTAAGTTAGTTCCAGTCTGATATTCTCGCACAATATTTTATTTTATTGAGGAAGTACTCCATGGGTAAATGGGCATTTAAGTTGTTCACTAGTCAACAATTATTTTTCAGTGCCTACTGTGTACCAGACACCACCCTGGGCACTAGGAGTATGGTAGTTAATATGACATAGAGTTCCTGTCCTCATGAAGCTTGAGTTCCAGTGAGAGAGACAGTGAACATGGAAACAATGAGTGGATGTAATTTCTTACAGTGCTAAAAGCCATGAACAAAAATAATATGTAACCAGGGACTAGAGGGTGAGTTCCTGGTCTGGTGGTTATGTAAGGCAAAAAATGATCAGAATGATCAGAAAAGTTTCAGAACATTTGTGTTGGGTTCTGAATGGTATGAGAGGGAAACCGCCAGGAGAAAAAAGAGAAAGCATTGGTGAGAGGACCTAAGGCTGGAGCAGCTAGTGTGGAATGAGCAAAGGGATGACTGCAGAACATGAAGTTTGAGGGTCACACTTAATAGGGTCCTTGTAGCCATGTTAACACGATCATGTAGGTAGCGCTATTCTCAATGCTTTCTGTATTCACTCATTTAACCCTCACATCAATGCTATAATGTATGTAGGCATTGCTGTTACACTCTTTGCCTCACAAGAAAACTGAGACTCAAGAACACAAATGTGAACTTTTCCAAGTTCACACAATCTGTATGTGCTGGAGCCAGCTGGTGTGACTCCAGTGAGTACATCCTTGACCACTGTGTTCTACTGTTTTTAAGTAGCATGGACTTGGGGCACTGTTCTGAGAAGCTACTGGGAGGTCTAAAAAAGGAGAAATGTGATTAAAAGTATGGCTTCCATTGGTGGGAGAGGAGTGGAAGCAGGATGGTGACTGCATTGATCCAGGTGAGATGAAGGTAGTTGAGGGCCAGCTTTGCTGGAACACGGAGCCACGTCAGAGACTTGTGCATGTAATTATATGCTTGTGCATCTTTGTGCATATGTCTATTTTGGTTTTGGCTTTATTTTGAGTGGAGAAGGGTACCTTCAATGAATTTAGGGCATTCAGATTCATGAGTGTTCTGCAAATGCAGAAGACCTCACCTTGCTTCCAGGTGGCTGCTTTCCGAGGACCAGGGCTGAAATGACAGTCTTTCTGTGACTTTGTGAACAGAGCTGAGAGAATCTATTTTAAAAATTGGTTTTCTGTCTCTTCAACTTATTAAGTATTTTTAATACATCAGAGTTAACTTTTTTACTAGACAAATATACTTTGTATCTTTTGGAAGTATAATATTTATTCTCTTTCAAATATTAACTTTAATATGTTCTTTATGTCTTAGGGTACATTTACATAGTTAAGACAAAATAACCTTCCTGGTAAATTCATTCTACCGATTATCTTATAGCTGTTTAATTTGCTGATGTTCTTATAAAGTAGATAACTAGCTAATTCTACATTTAGGAAAAAGTACTGAAGCATAGGCTGGTTTAATTAACTAATTATTGGTAGCAAATTAGAAATAGACTCTTAACTAAAAAATAAAATAGACTCTTAATAGTTTAACTAGAAATAGATTCTTAATTTTCTTGTTTTACTTGGTGATGACAATGCTGCTTGCTGCATCAAAAAATGTCACATATAATACATTTTAAATGTAATGCATATAGCTCATGCACTAAGTGTAATAATTATATGTAGTCTCTTAATTATATAATTAATTACATAATTATAAACATACATACAATGTACATTTATACATTAAATATAACAATTAGACTATCTTAGTAAATTCTGTGATAAAAATTAGTAGATAGATTTATACATCGCAATAATATATATAAGATTCTCTTAATAAATGTAATTACATATTAAATAATATATGATTCTTTTAATATATATGAGTAGTAATTCTGTGACAAAGTATATGCATACAATTACAGATATATTAGTTTAAGTGCTGAAAATAAAATATACAGTGAAATTATCTTTCAAGAGTGAAGACAAAGAATTTTTATTATTTTTGCATAGAAGAACTGGGTGTAGGCGAGAGGTGCTAAGAGTGAGAGGATTCTCCAGAGACAGAGTAGGGAGCAGAACAAGCGGATTTACTGAAAGACACTGCTAAGGGGAGCAGCAGCAGGCAAGACAGAAGAGATCTGCTGGCATGTATGCTCGTCACCATCCTGGCCAGAGATAGAATTCAGGTCGTAGTGGTGATAGTGCTGAAACTTAATTCCTAGGCCACCAGAGAGGCCCGACAAAATTATTCAGACAAAGCAAATCTAAGAAAGTTTGCCACCCACAAATTTAACTAAAGGTTATATTTTATGAGAAATTAAAACAATCTCAGAAGGAATCTGGAAAGGAACATTGTGAGAAATGCAAAATAAAGATAAACCAGTCTTTATGAAATAGTAATAATAAGTCTAAGTTGTAGAATTTAAAAAATTCAATATATATCCAAAATTCTAGACAGTAATATCATATACTGAGAAGGAAGTAATTGATGATAGAGAAGTGTTAGATCCTAATTTTAATTTTATAGAAAGGCACAGATATTAATTTAAAACTTTAAGTTATGTATGCAAGATAAAATTTCTAATTAGCCTGTTAAAGAAAGAGAAACAAAAATTTTAACTTTAAAATTTAAACTTTAAGCTAGTGAAGGAGAAAAAAGTGCTTTGGGGAAAATATCAGTCAACCTAAAAGAAGGAAAATGAGAATACAAATCAGATATTCAAAGAATCTAGATACAGCAATAACTTCGATGAACTAATTGGACTTGCCATCCAATTTAAGTCAAAAATTCTGAGTGGATACATAAACAAAAGTCAACTATATACTGTCTCTAAAAGACACACTTAAGACATAGAAAATCTTGAAACTAATTTATTATTTGAAATGAGTAGGAACATTGTTAATATTCTTTAGGATCTATTTATTTATGCATACAAGAAGTGGGGTAGAGGCCAGAGGTGTGGGTGGTGAGAGGATTCACCAGAGACAGAGTGGGGAACAGGGGGCAGATCTATTGAAACACACTGCTGAGGGGAACAGCATGCGAGGCAGGAGAGGTACCATGCCTTGTGGGTCACCTCCCTGGGTAATCAAACTCATGCTGCAGTGGCTGCAGATGCCTCATAGTGCAGTGCTTAATCCCTTGCACCACCAGGGAGGCCCCATTGTTAATATTCTTAAGACAATCAGCTCATCTTGAGGTTTAATTGGTGTAGATCTGGGAAGATAAAGCAAACCTGGTCAGTGTGACAAGTCAAACTAATACATTCACCCTTTAGTAGACGATTTTAATACTTTTCTCAATAATTCATTGAGTAAGCAAACAATTCATAGGTATATACAAGATTTAAAAGTTACAATTAAAAAGACACTGTTTCTTACAACTGCAGAATACATACTACTTTCCACCGCACATTAAAAAATTAAAACAAGTGACCACGGACTAGGCCAGGAGTAAACTTCCTAAAAATTTTAGAAAATAAGTATCACACAAGCACAAGCATACTCTCTCATCATGGAACAATTTCAGATAAAAATCAATTGCCAAAAAATAACTTCAGAAAAAAGCCCATATGTTTGAAAATTTCAGAAACAATTTTCAGAATGACCCATGAGTCAGAGAAACCATATTAAATATTGGAAAGCACAAAGTTCAGAAGAGTTGTAAAAACACTATATAGCAAAATTCATGATATAACCCCAAAAATGATTAAAGAAAAATGTCTACCTTAAAGCAAAGGTTGGCAAGCTTTCTGTAGAGGAATGTGTAGTAAATACCACTATGAACTCTGTCATAACTACTCACCTTTGCTGGTGTAGTATAAAAGCAGCCATGGACACTGAAATGAATGGCTCTGTGCCAATAAAACTTGATTTTTAAAATCAGTCAAGAGGACCCTGTTTAAAGAAGAAAAGATGGGTTTCCTAGATCATAGCCACAGTCAAGCCATACAATGAAGGAAAATTCTCAAACCTCAACTTAAGTGATGGTTTTGTCATGAAGAAGTGAGAGCTGTGAAAGGCAGACAAAATCATAAGGCTGTAATTCTAATTGTAAGAAATCTAGAAGGAAAAAATCAAAACTCTCCTATAAACTAATAAATAGAACAAATCAATGCATTTAAAAAATATTTCCTTCCCAAATTTAGGACAGAAGTAATTTTATAGGCAAATTTTACAACAAAAAAAGCAACTGGTAATTTCAATCGTGGAAAGGTTTTTAAAAGAATATAAAAGGAAGATGCACTCTCAAGTTAACGGATGAGATCAGAACCATGTTTAAACCCAAACCAGTCCATGATCATTTAAGAAAGGAAAATTACCAAGTTCATTTTTGAACACAGAGTAGATTAATGCCTGTCAGTTGGTTCAGTCACTTTGTAGAGCAATCTGGCCTGGCTGCTAACATGGTGATGTTGAACTTGCACATATCCTAGAGTTCAGGGGTCCCACTAGATACAGCCTGTAAATGAGTGCACACACACATAAGTGCAAAAATGCTCTTAATGTGGTATAGTTGGAAACATCCCACACACCTATCAAGAGCAGAAGTGGGAAGCCTGCCTACCTGACATACATAGTCATACACTTATAGAGAAAATTGTAAAATGAATTAGCACTGTCTCCCGCAACAGTATGGGTAAATCTTCTGAACATAGTAGTGGAAAAAGCAAGTCCTTACAAACTACAAACACTTGGCTTCTCTTCAAAACAAACAAAACCAGACTCTAGATCATTTATGGGTATATGCACATCGAGTAGAACTGTGATGGAAAACAGGAGACTGAAAAACCTCCACCTATGGGTAGCTGATACCACAGGCAGATGGAGAGGTGGCAGGAGGTCTTCCTAAGATTGGTAAATTCTGTTTCTTATTTACACTGGTGGTGGTGGTTGTTGAGGGTTATTATCATATATGACAAACACACAGAAAAATAAGCATTTTCCAGAAGAAGTCGTCACTAGTACGCACTCATACCCACACTCTAGAGATTCAGTTTTGGGCAAGTGCCTTATCCTGTACTCTTCATCTGAAAATGAAGCTATAAGAATAGTAGCATAAGAAGTGGGAGTGTAAAGTATAGTAGTGTAAGTGTAGCTATTCGAAGAGATAGTGTGTGGCTGAAGAGCAGGTAGGATAATGAAGAATTTTTGTGTTTTGGAGGGAAGATTTCTACTTTGGAGGTGATATTCAAAAAGCAAGGCCAGTAACCAGGGACCAGTTACAAGATCTCAGGTTTAGCCCAGCAAGAGATGATAATGGTGTCATCAAAGGTAGTGGCAGCCAGGATAGAGGAGAGACAGGATTTTGAAGCTTCTGAAGATGGATGACCAGGACTGGGTGCTTTCTGTTGGATATGGGCGGTAAAGGAAACAAAAAAGTCAAAGGTGACCTTAGGGACTGTAGGTGACATAATCACAAGTCTCAAAATGTCATTACCTGTGCTGGGAAGCACCAGAGAACATATGTTTTTGTGGTCCAAGAAAGAAGAGAAAAACCAAGCGCAGATTATATTTGATGTGTACACGAGGTCCCTCTGTCAAGACTGGCCTGTCCAGAGGGTATTTTGACCCTAGAGACGTGTCCCGATATTACTGCCTGCTAACACCATGCTTGCTTTGTTACTCAAGGCTTGGCTTCTTTTCTTAGCTTCTCCAGACTATTGCCCCCTTTTGAATTCTTTATTTTTAAAAGATTTATTTTTATTTATTTATGTGCACAAGTATGCCTGAGGTATGCCTGAGGTATGGGGACTAGAGGTAAGAGGAGTCACCAGAGACAGAGTGGGTAGCAGAGCTGGCAGATCTACTGAAATACACTGCTGAGGGGAGCAGTGGGTGAGACAGGAGAGGTCTGCTGTACCATGTGAGTCAGCTCCCTGGTGGAGGGTCAAACTCATGCTGCAGTGGCTGGTGATAGCTTGACAGCACTGATACTTAACCCCTGTGCCACCAGGGAGGCCCTTGAATTCTTTATTAATGACATAGTTGTGGCCAAATCATTACACAAATTGCAGGATTGGACAGCTTACCTTCTAATCAGCTCCTGACCTGTGCACATGACCAGGGATTCCAGAAGTTTTCTTCTTACTGTCTTGCTGAACAGTCTGGCCAGTCTGCTGACATGGTAATGTTGAACCTGCACATACCCTGGGACTTAGGACTTCTATTAAAATCTCATTTTCAGAACAGCCAGTGGACTGTGTCTGAAGAAGAAAAGAGGGCTTGTAGGTCATAGGCACAGTCAGGCATCCCAGAGATTCATTTGTTATTTTAGGTGTTCAAGGCTTGTTCCAAAATTCCAAAACCACCGTATTAAAATACTTTTGTCCAGAGAATGAGAAGACCTGGTGCACACATTTGTTATAATGCTATTATAATGAAATATCATGGATTGGGTGACTTAATAGAAGTGTATTTCTCAAGTTCTAGAGTTTGGAAGTTCAAGATGAAGGTGTAAGCTGGTTTGGTTTCCCTAAAGTCTCTCTCCTTTGCTTGCAGATGGCCAGCTTCTCATCATGTCCTCACATGGTCTCTTTCTGTGTGTACTACATAATTCCCAGTGTCTCTTCTTTTTAGATGGACACCAGGGCCGTCTAGCCATGAGGATCAGGGCCCCATCCTCATTTCATTTAACCTTAAATTGGGAGTTAGGACTTCAACATAGGAATCTGGTGGGAGAACGTAAGTCAGTTCATAACATTTGGGTTCTAATCAAAGCTTTACTATACCCTGGAGGAACAATTTGGGGCAAGCGATTCTTCCTGCAGTTCTATACTCATCATTTGAAATGAAGGTAGAAGGATCGGGAAAGTATTTCTCAACAATAGCTACTCTAGTATCACCTTGGTACCTTGCTGAAATAGATTTCTGAGTCCCATCCCCAGAGTCTCTGATTCAGTAGATGGGGCTGAGTGAGGCTTTTGTACTTTAGCAAGTTGCCATGTTGCTACAGGGACCACACTTTGAGGATCATTTGTATAGAATAATCTAGACTTTCTTTTAGTTTAGCATTCTGTAATGCTTCTATGGGAAGGAAATAACTTATAGTCTTTCTCCCCTGAGTTTTCTCATCTGAACCACCCAACCTAGAAAATGATCTGAATGACTGTTTTCTCAACTCTCCCCAGGGTCGTACATAACATATCAACATAGGTGGATAAACAGGAGGGAGGCTATTTCATCAGAGAAGGAGAGTCTTATCACATTAAAGCTTAATTCTATTATGAAGCCCCTTCTGAAAAATCCTAATATTAGATGTCCAAGCTTGCTCAAAGGACTCCACTTCCCTTAACGTGGTATCCACAGCCCGGAGGAGAGTAGAAAACCTATTTTACCTGTCATCGCCTGTGTCCAAAAAAGACAAAAAGAAAATTCAAAAGATGTTAGAACTCAAAGAGATTGTATGTAACTCCTAAACCATAAATTTAATTTGTTAAAGGAGGAAACTGGAATTCAAGGATGACCTACCTAAAGCCAAACAGCAAATTAGTGGCAGGGCCAGAACTAGAATTTGTGTCAGCCCAGGTGCTCCATACCTACTTAGCATAACAAACAAAAGATGCGACTGTGGAAGTAGGAGAATCAACCTGGGACTGGTCGGCAGGATCTGTGCATTCCAGAGAGCAGCAGGGCCTGCCCCCACAGCTGTGGTGGGGTGGATGACTTCAGCATTTAGGAAGGGTGGCATATGTTACATAAGCGGGCCTGCTGGGAGCCTTTGCTGACTTTTGGCCTCTGCCATCTGCAGATTTCCATGGTGTGGGGTTTAGAACTGGTAATTTGTTGCACTGCCTTAAACTCAGTTTTTACAAATTATGAATTACATTCATAAATGACATTTTTGCACACTGAAAGTTGAAATTTGTTCATTCCTCTCATCCTAGTTGAGGTTAAGTCTTAATTTCTTGTATGAAGGCTGCAGCCCTGATGCCAGTCTCCCTATATAATATCTGCTTGATGAGTTGACATCTATTGACTAAGTACTGGAAACACATTAATGGGTGGAATTTCTATCCCCTGCCATAGTATAAAAAAGCATTTTCAAGGAAAGAAATTCTCTATTTTCACATACACAATATTATCCAATGATTTTGTTTATTATTGTTGTATCAGTCAATTTGCTCTTTCAGAATCCTTCCTTCCTCCAATCTGAGACTCAAGAAACAAGATGCTTCCCTTCAGAAACTTTGCATGGTTTTCCTTTTCAAAAAAATGTGCTCCAGCTCCCTGATCCCAAGCCTCAGCTTTCTGGTTCACATTGCTGTTGTAATCAAACTGTAATTTTTTTGTCCACACACTGACTCAACCTCTAAATCGTTTTCAAAGGCAAAAGACAGTTCTTATTGATATTAACTCACAGTTCAGAAAGTCCTGTTCAAACTCAGTCCCATAGGTTTCTCCCCAAAGGTAATGTTTCAGGACAAATTGCAATATAGGGTGACATATCTAGATACAGTTCCTTACCTCATGGGATGCTACAGGGGGCAGAAATATATACATCTTTGAAAAAAAAAAACAGGTGTTTTTTTAATGTTCTGTCTTGTTCCAGTCAATTAAGACAGAAGTGAACATCTACACCAAAGTTCTTTTTTGTAATGGTAATGAGAAATTGGAATCAAAGAATATGATTTTCTTACCTTCCCACCTCCCCATAATTAATAAAATGCAACTATTGAGCTAATGCATGGAGCTTTCTTTACTACAGTATCAGCTCTGACAGCACCATTATGGTTTAAGTAGAGAAAATCTGTTCCCTCAGGTCCTCTGAAAGTTTTTCTTTAAAATCATGGGGTGACTCCCAAACTCCCAACTTCTTTTACCTGCCCCTCTTGTCAACTGAAAAGTTTTAAAAAACCTCTTCATCTTTTATCCCTTTTCTCTTTTTCAGTCTAACAAACACCTCCCTTTATGTTTCTCTTTGTACTGTCTTCTCTGTGGTACCTCCTGCTGAATCACACAAGAGAATTTATTTTGGGTTAGTTATTCTGTCACATTTTTGTGCCTTCCTCCACCCACTCACTTGACTTCCCAGATGTTCTCATTTCACCGTCTTCTGAATGTTCCTGCCCTTTCCGTCTTCAGAGTGAATTGTGGTAATCCTTGCCTATTTCTCACTGTCTCAGAAGAGATATTATCGCTATCAGTGGAGAACATTTCTTTTCCTTTAGTGTTATTTCCAGTCTACACATCTTGATATTTTCAAAATAGTTTACCATTAGTTCTCCATTGTTTTAATTCCATTTTTCAGATGAAATAAGTTAAGAACCAGGCAGAAGGGTAGCATCCCAGAGATGGGAATAGGCTTTATTTCGGTTTCTGCTTACCTAGCCCAGCTGTAGATGCTTGATTACTTGGTGGTCCAGAAAGATGTCTTGGGCATTTGCATTTTTTTCTATAAATTAGTAATTCCCAGTACCTTCTGGTTTTGGCATAGTGATTAGTGGGATGGAAACAGGTTAAGACTTCCAAAGATGACAGCTTCTCTTGCAACTTTAAGATTCAGAAATCTATGCCAGAGGAAAGCTCCTAAAATCTATAGCAAGCTTAAAGCAAAAAAAGGTGTAGTATTCACTTACTGAAAATTTTGTTTTGGCTTTTTACAAAGCAGTATAACTGCAGAGTAATGAGAGGCTACTGATCTTTATCAGCCAATTAAAACTTTTTGCTTTCAACGAAGGTGAGCTTTCTTTCACTTCTTCCATGGGAACCTCTACTGAAAATGGAAACACTCTGGCTGACTTCATTAAGTAGTTTGTATATCGCACCAAAATCTACCAAACGGTTGAACAGATGTCTTGATAACATTGAGTTGAGTAATGAAAGGTCATTTCTTCCTAGAAAAATATCTCCCAGTACTGCCCACAGGCCAATTTAAGGCTAAAATTAAGAGAATTTGACTCTACTGTAGGGGGTCAGGGGAGAAATCTTCCCAACTCTCTGGTTTCTTTTCAGGCTGATAGAGTAAAGAAATTAATATCAGATAGGTTAGTAGTAGAAAAATACATTTAATTACATGTATGTATGACTATAAATTCTAGAATAAATGAGACAGACTGAGGGTTTATGTTCTTAAGCTAAGGAATGATAGGGTCCTAAGGCATCAAAGGGTACAGAGGGGCTCACACATGACAAGAAGAGGGTGACTCATAAAATGCAAAACCAGATGCTCTGTGTGTTTGCCTCTGATAAAATAGGTTTCTCTGATTAAAAAGTAATTTCTGGAGATGACCTTAAATCTGGACCATCTTCATTCTTTAGGGTATTAGTGATAGATCTCCTGAAGCCCACAAGGCCTCAGTTGACCTTGCTCCATTTGCAAATTTAACACATGTTAGAAAGAACCTGCTCTGAACACTTTGGGGAGGCCTATCCTTCACCACCACTTGCAAGTGTTTCCTAATAAAACTTCCAGTTTTTCATTTGCTTGTTTTTATATATTAATTCTTGGCATATAATTTTTTTGCCCCAATTAAGTCTTTGAATCAGCCAGTTTTTGTAGAGAAAAATGTGTTTATTTTTCCAGGCAGTATTTTTTTTCTGGATGGTTCTTAAGACCATTGCCTTCAAAACATTTCTGAAATGTTTCTGTTCAACTCTAACTTCACAAATTGGTTCTGGGTGAAAGACTTTAGATGAGTTTACTAATATAAATCTTTTGAAGGTGGTTTCTTTAGACAGCAAGATACTAAATCTCCAGTCACTAGAAAGCTGGAGTGTTAGGGGTCATAGATTTGACAATATTAAAAAAAAATAAGCAACCCAAACCAAAACATGGCATTATATTTAATAAGTGTAATTGAAATATCCTGGTTTAAGCAAGACTCCTCATACATAAAAGTGGAAGTCCAGATGCTGTAGGTTATTTTTGAAATTTAATTGCTGAAATTTACCTAACCAGTCCTCCCATTTCATAGGTAGGAAAGAGTTCAAAGATGTGAAGTGACTTCCTCAAATTTTCATAGCTGGCAAATAACACAACCTGAATAAAACTTTTTTTTTTTTGGCTTCTTATCAATTACCTTTTTGCAGTTATTCCTTTTTTTCAACATAACTGTGTTTGGTGGCCAAAACACACGATGTCAATCCAGGTGAGAAGATTAGAGCAGAATGTAAGTCTGACTACTCTCAATGATTAACTTAGGTATTCAATAATAAAATCTATTAAGTAGCCCTGCATTGTGTTAACATTAAAGTGGATATTCATAATGTCATTACAAAGTAGCATTTAGAATTTTTTTTAAATATTCAGAGCACTAAGACCTAACAGCTGTCTATGAGCTAATGTGCTCCCTGTGTCCAGCTGTGCTAGATAACCATGAGGCAGAGATTTAATAGAGCATTTCTGCAATGAATGGAGAGTTGAGTGAGATGGCCTTTAAGGTTCTTTACAGCTTTAAAGTCCCACGGTTCCTGAAAAAGCTTTTATAAACGTTTTCATGGAAGAGTTTTAAATACAGATTGAGCACAGGCGATGGTAGTCTATAACCTAGATAAACCAGAGGACAAAGGAGAGGTTCTCAGGCTGCTTCTCTGTCATGCACGAACCCAACCTGGGGCCTGGCAGAGCTTGAAAAGGAAGGGTGCCCGGCTTCTCCTGGATGTCAGCATCTCTGCGTCAGACACGATATTCAACAAGAAATATATATGCATCTTTGATATTATAAAACAAACATGCTATTTATAAAAGTTCAAACTTTATAGAAATCTAACAATAATATCAAAGTCCAAACATGAAATCCTTTATCAGACCATTCACTGTAAAAGAGTCTAGAGTGCATTTTTCCAGACAGTTTCCTCTGAATGTAACACATGCCACTTAATAAAAAAATCAAGTCATGTTGGACTTAGTTGGGGACTCTGTTTGCTTAATATCTTCTTTTTCCTTGTTGGATTATCTACTTTAAAAAGGCTATGTAGCATTCCATTGAGTGAATGTGTCAAGATTTTAAGTTATCATTTACATTTTCCTTCTATTTCTAAAACAACTGTATGCTATCAAATACTAAAAAATATTGACCTTACTGTTTCTAAGTTAAAGATGACAGGTGATTCTTGGAATATGAGAGATGCAAAACTCTGTGTGTGTGTGTGTGTGTGTGTGTGTACCTGTTGAGGTGAGAGAGATATAGCTAATGGCGAATTGGTCATAAAGATGTATGGAAGGGAGATTATAATTTCTTTATGAACAGCACTGTGGCATGCTATTGTTCCTACATATTGATTTATGAGGTTTCAAAGCAGTGCTATTGAAATGAAGGGGGCAATCATCTTTCAACTATTCACCAGAATCCTCAAATGAAATTTGAGTCAAAGTAACCCATACTACTAGAATATCAGGAACCCAGAATAATTTGGGAAGAGAATATTGTGGTTTATACATGACTTCACCCCTAATTTGAAATACTATATCCAGGGAAATATTTTAAATATTAATATTCAAATTTGCTTTTAGCTCCTTAGAAATTCAAAATTCTTTAAAATTCCCTATTTGGGGGAGAGGGGGATGTCATGATTAGAAATCCTGTTGATATCAGAAAAAATGGTGGGCAGGTTTCTTCTGTGATCTTCTTTGCAAGACATAGAAAGAGCAAGTGGCAACTAGCACAATCATGTTTTCTTTGTAAAGATCCTAAAAAATAGCCTGTTAGAACACAAATGGGCATTGTTGATTCATTATTAATAGCTCTGTTGTAGAAACGTTTTAGATCTACAAAAATATTGAGCAGTTAGTACAGAGTTATCATAATTTTCTTCCTCTCTGCCAGTTACCCCTATTATTAGCCATTAGTATGGTCCATTTGTTACAGCTAATGAGCTAATATTGATATGTTATTAACTATGTGCATTGCTTATTCAAAGTTCCTTAATTTTTCACTAATGTTCTTTTTGTGTTCTAGGATTCTATCCAAAGACCACATCACATTTAGTCATCATTTAGGCTCCCCTAGGTGTGGCATTTTCTCAGGCTTTGTTTTTGATGACCTTGATACTTTTGAGATGTATTTAGGAAATATACTGCAGAATGTCCACTATTGGAATTGGTCTGATGTTTTTCTCAAGATTAAACAGGAGTTATGGGTTTGGGGGAGGAAAATCACTAAAATAAAATGCTATTTTCATCACATATTATCAAGGGTATACCTACTATCAGCCTGATTTATGACTCTCGGTGCTGACCACGATAACCTCTCCAATATAGTGTTGCCAAATTTTTCCACAATAACCTTTCACAGTCCTCTTTACAGGGAAATCACTGTGCACAACCAAACTTCAGTAGTGGTGTGCAGGCTCCACCTCCTCAAGGGCAGAGCATCTGCATAACTTCTTTGGAAGTCCTCTTTTCCAGAGAGTTGCCTCTTCTCCCCATTTACTAACATCTAATCATTTACTTATGTTGATGTAGAGTCATGCTTGTTCAGTTTAGACTTTGAGTTAAATATAATACCACGTTACTTTGCTGCTCATAATCGTTCAGCTCTGGCTAGTGGGAATTCTCCCATTTGGCTTTCACATTTCTCCAGCATTTTTTTTAACACTTCCTTATTTTCTGGAATAAGAAGATGCTCAGGCTCATTTTGGATTTCCCCAGCACCAGCCCGATGATCACCCATCTCTCCTTTCATTGGAGAATGGGATTAGGAACCAAATTCTGTATGTTAGGTGTGCTTGTGGTTACTGGTGTTTACTTTGTTTTAGGTCCTTTTAATTGATAGAGGTAAAAATATGCTACATACATATACCTACAAATATTTTTGTAGGTAACAATCTACATCTAATTAAATTAAACATGAATGCTTATTGATGGCTCTAAATCGAATACATTGCCACATCAATTGTTCTAGGCTTCTCCCTTACTTATCTGTAAATTACAATCCTATGGTGAGGAAGCTGCTCCCATGATCATTTACTTACTTAATTGCTTGGTTCCAATCTACATATATAACAGTGTAAGAATTATTAACCCAAATCCTTGTGGGAAACAACTGAATCAACTGGTAGACAGTGCTGTGTGCAATACATTTCCCCTTAAGTCTTGTAGACTTCATTTCCAAACTAGCTTAGGTTGGCATTTCTTCTCCACTCCCTTCAGTGAGGTTTTATCATATGTTTGTAATGCTATTAGATTTGCTTGTCATCGTCTTCATTCTTTTCAGATGTTTTCAGGTCTCCTAAATGATTATTTAAATTTGTGTGCGTTAAGGTTCACATCTCATGTTGCAAAGGTCAAAGGGTTTTGACAGATGCCTAGTATCTTGTATCCACCATTATAGTACCATGGAGAACAGTTTCATCCCATAAAAATCCCCTGTGCTTCACTCCTTTTCTTTGCTTTAGTCTCTGGCAAGCACTCTTTAAATTGTCTCTATGGTTTTGCCTTTTCCAGAAGCTCACGTGGTTAGAATCTGACAGTCAGCAGCTCTTCTACACTGACTTCTCTCGCTTAGCAATATGCACTGAAGATTCTTCCATGTCTTTTTATGACTTGATAGCTCATGACTCTTGTTGCCAAATAACAGTGCATGGATTAATATATCACTTATTTTTTGGTTCCACACTTTGAAGAACATTTTGGTTGCTTTCATCTTTGGCAATTATGATGAAAGTTACTATTAATAATATTCATATGGTGGTTTTGTAGACATAAGGTTTCATTCAATTGGATAAATAACTAGGAGCATGAATGATCACTTGTATGGTGAAACTGTGTTTTCACTTTGTAAGAAATACCAAACTGTCTTCCAAAGTGGTCACGCCATTTTGCATTCCCACCACCAGTAAATGAGAGTTCCAGTTGCTTGGCAGCCATACCAGCATTTGATATGTCAGTTCTCTGGGCTGTTCTTTTAGGTGTGTAGTGGCATCTTACTGTTTTAATTTGCAGTCCCCTAATAACAAATGCTGTTGATGATCATTTCACATGTTTTTTCCCATATATATGAAGAGATATATGTGTAGAAAAAATATATATTTATATATCTTCCTTAAGTGACTACTCAATTTATTCACATACTCAAATAATTATTTTTCATTTTTATTTGTTTGTATTTTGGTTACAGGTCATTTGGCAGATACGAGTTTTATGAAAATTTTCTCCCATTTTGTGTCTTTTCATCGCTTGTGTCATCCAGGTGTTGTTAATTTTATCACTATTTTTTTACTCTCAAAGAGTAGCTTTAGGGTTGAAGTCTTCAGTCAGTAGACAAGATCAGTTGTTCTGATACAGCACTTTCTTCCTGCCCTTTCTCATCTAGATTCTGACTGCTAGGCTAAGCCTGCCACACTTTGTAGCCTGCCCTTGCTGATTTAACTAGGTTGAAGTAATGGGAAGATGCAATCATGGAAACCTGAACTATTTGGCAATTAGTTCTGACTCTGCTTATCACTACCTAAAAAGACAGTGGCATTTCTGCATGTGCCTCAGTTACTTTGAATCTGATACTTTTTACGATAATCATGCATGGGATATTATTCACAGGCAAAACTTTAGTGTCGTAGTAATTGATTCCTTTCACTGAGTTTTAAAGTTGGCTTGTACAGTCATCTTTCAAAGCAGAAGCCTGTTCCTACTTGTTGACGCGTGGTGGTCATGTAAAGAGACAATATGAAAACTGCAACTGGACTATTTATAGAAAATATATATAATTTCAGATGCCCTTCTTTTTTTTTTTTTAAAGATTTATTTATTTATGCATATAAGCACTGGGGTACAGGCCAGAGGTGTGGGGGGTGAGAGGATTCACCACAGACAGAGCGGGGAGCAGAACAGGCAGATCAACGGAAGTACACTGCTGAGGGGAGCAGCGGGCACAGCAGGAGAGGTCTGCCGCATCATGTGGGTCCCCACCCTGGCCGGCAGCAGGGATCGAACTCGTGCTGCAGTGGTTGCGGTTTGCTTCATAGTGCGTTGCTTAACCCACTGCACCACCAGGGAGGCCCCTCAGATGCCCTTCTTAACTGATCAGGGCTTTATAGATCTGCTTTCTCTTCCCATATTTTATTATATATTATATTACTTATATAACAGTTGTCTTAGGTTTTGCAATCTTCCCTAGACCCGCCTAACAGGAGCTCTCCTTTTGAAAGTGCTTCCCAAAATGGAGAATCTACAAGGCCCTCTGATATTTGCTATATCAAGTAGAAAGGTTTCAAATAGCAAACTTGGTGTTGTTTCATCTTCTTCACACCTATAAGGTATATGAATGTATTCTTTATATTTAGTTTGAATTTCAATGAGAACAGCCTCAGTTGGCCATGGGGAGAATAGTAAGGACAGCCAAGTCTGACTTTTCTATGTTATTCTATTTGTCAAGGGAACAACTGAAGGATTTTTAAGGAGGATATTGATATGATTTTATCTCCTTTTTGAAGAGATTACTCTTGATAGTGTACTGGAAGGGACTTTAGTGGGACAAGAGTGGAAGCAGAGAAATAAATTAGGGAGTGATTGTGATAGGCAAAGTTGAAAATTAGCTCAGACCTGGTAGTGCAGTGAGATGAAGAAGGCACAGGATTAGGAGTTATTTGGGATGTAGAGATAACTAGATTTGCTGGTAGATTATTTCCTGGTAGGGAATAAAAGTTTACCCAGGACAGTTCCTGTTTAGCACAGGTGCTGCTATTGGTGGATTACCCACTTTTTACAGTCAAGCTTCGATTCACAAGTCGTGAAGATTCTTCTTAGCTCTAAAGTTCTGTGTTGCTGGGTTTCTGTGAAATACTCCTGCAAAGCATTTTCTCCCCAATTAATGGAAAGTCTAATAATGATCTTCATATTTTTTTTCCTGCCAGAGTTAGGGTAGACACTTCAGAAAAAGGCATCTTCTATAAGAATAATAATACATCCTATCCCCATAAAATCTATATGAAAGAATTCTTTCCTGAAAAGGGAGATCTACCTTCTATAAAGAAAGAATTTTCTAACCAGATAACCGTAGGAAATGGAAAACTGACTTCTGCCTTTTGAAAAGTCTGACGAACTGACTGGACATTCATTCATCTGAAGGGAGACCAGAACTGAAGGAAAGGTTAACGTGACCTCCTGAGGTCATTTTAGTAACTGGAAAATGGTTTGAGTTCCATAGCAAAAGAAGGTGGCAAATGCAGATCTTAATGAGTATTTATTATGGTTATCCAAGGTAAATATTTATCATCCTGTTTCTTCAGATACAATGGCAGCCGTGAGAATCCCTTAGAGATGCATTTGACCTTGCAGCTGTTACATTCAGCCTCTGTACAGCACCAGCCAAGAAACCACGTGTGAAAAAACTATGTAGTGAAATGTCCATTAGTTAGTGCTCCAGTCCACTCAGTTCTATTCCTCTTTTTGCAGTCTGTTCTTCCTCTCCCCTCTCAGGTGTGTTTTTCTTTCTGTATACTGCACACATTAAGTGAACACACATTGACAAATGTGACATGTGAATCCTTGAACCTATCCGTGGGGATATATCAAGAGTCTTTTCAAAATCCTATATGTGAGAGCATCTTCACAAAAAGGAAAAAACGGCAAAGTGTCAAGTATCACTTCATAACGCAGGTCTTGACTTATTATTCAAAAGTGAAAGGTCTTTCATCTACTTGGCAAACCTGCTCTAGAATTGATTCCATCTGTCTTCTGTGCATTGGCGGAGAGCTGTAATGTAAGATTGGGGGCGGAAAGTACTTTTTCACTAAGTCCCACAGACTCATTATAAAATAAGTAGGTTTTCTTTCAAGGACTCATTTACTCAGGCTGATCTGAAATGTACCCCTTCTATGATCTTCAGCCGCCTTACCAACTCACAAAGAAGGCATTGGATATCATTGGCCAGTCCATGCGGAACCATCTTTTAGCAGCATTCACCACATATCCTGAGAGCCAGGATCCTGTCTGCTTTGGGCAGGATTGCCATTCTTGCAATTCGCAACGCAGCCCCAGATTGTTCTCCATATTTAATTGTGAAGTTTCTTTTTTTTTGTTTTTAAATTTTCAAATAAATTCATATTTTTTCTTTATTTACATATATTTGACATCAATTGTGGTCCCCATGGAATTCCCACCACCATTTCACCAGTGCACCATCTATTGTGAAATTTCTAACTTACAGTCATTATTTAATAGCAAGAAAAGTAAGACTCACACTTATAATCATCACTAATTCCCCTAACATCTGACAATACCTCAGTTAGCCCTGTGAGGTACATGCTCCTATCCTTACTGAACAGATGGGGAGACTGAAATTTGGGAACTTTAAGATGTTTGTGAAGGTTCCCATTGTTGATAAGAATTCAGGGTGGTTTCACTTTTACTCTAAAGCCCATAATACAATCAAAGTCATTATATTTATCTCCAGGCTTCTCTTTTGCCATAGTTCCTCATGGAATCTTAAAGAGACTTGAATCCAATCATGAGACATCTAGAGTGTCTAGACCTCCCAGGATGGTGTTGTTCCCACTGCAGCTGACTCTGGGAAGTCCTTTGTCATCTGTGCCATGAGAAGCAAACAGCTACCTGTTACCCCTGGTCTTCTGGGCTGGGCTGCACTGAAGCCAGTAAAATGCATCTGGGGTGCAGAGGAAGAGACCTGGTGTCTCTCCATCCCTACACTCCCCATGTCCCCACCACACCACTTAGCTCAGTGATTGGACCTTTCCTTCTTTTCTCTTTGAAATCCTCACTTACTGTTCAAAAATTATTAGCAAGTGCCACTACATGAAGGACTCTGTAGTAGCTATGGTGAGGGAAACAAAAGAATCAAACCTTCAACTGGGACATTCAGGCAGAATTCCTAGCAGAGTTGCACTTGAACTAGAGAGATAGAAAAGCATTATGAGTATAGATTTTTGACTCATGCATAAAATGAGGTTTGATGTAGCTAAGTGAAGCAGCATGCTTTATTGGCCAGAACTCCGAATTTGATGTGAAAAAGTCTGAGTAGAGATTCATTATTGCCCCTTGCTAGATGCACGACCTCTAGCAATCTATATAACCTCAGCTAAATCCTGGCTTCTGTATTTCTTAAAACAGAATAATTATCACCCCTACTTCACAGCATTGTCACAAGGATAGCACTAAGATATTCTGACTTGCTTTGTGTGCTATCAAAATTCCAGTTATTGTTGCTAGTATTACAAATAAGTGAGAAGAATAATAAGTGGGAATGGAGTCACTCCTACATTACTTAGGAGGTAGGTTTAGAAATTCAAATTTAAATTTGTGGATCTTTTTACAGTGGACATATGCAATGGCACTGATAGGGAGAACACTGATACTTAAGAACATATCAAAGTAAATAAAACTATGCATAGAAACTAGCTGGGTTGCCTAATCTCTAAATCTTGATTTCTTCCTGAGTAGCATGGAAATACATCATCATATATTTATTTCAAGGACAAAATGGGATTTTAAAAAATATTTTTAAAACTTGTCAGTGTAGTCTCGGCACAAAATAACTACACAAGGAGTTGGCCCAATGACTTTAGAAGCAGCCTAATAGAAAGGCTGGTAGTGCCGCTTGCTTTGACTGTTACTGAAAGTTCCATCTTCTGCTTTCTCATCTGCACATAGATGGTTTATTGTGACAATGACTGGTGCATAATAAAAATCTAATAAATACTAGGTATTATTAGCAATAAGTTTTTATATTGAGTTAGTGTGAAGCTGCAACCATGAAATATTTAGACAGATGGGACCAAGTGGGAATTTCCCATCTGTTTTTTTCCAGTAGTCAGGACCAGTTGTTGAGACTGGTAAGATGTCATAGTCTGCTTCCCACCATTCTGGCATTCAACAGATGTAGAAACAAAAAGAACCTGACCTGGTTTTGCTACAGGTGAGCTACTTATAAGATAAGGTGAAAAGTAGATATGTAAGCAAAAATCACATGAATTTATGGCTCAGAATTGTACAGTAAAAAGGAAAGAGCAGTTGATTTCACTCACTTGAAAGACTATAACCAAATATGATATTAAATTTATTGCCCTATGGATTCGTTAACTTCAGTAAGCTTCGTAGTTAGACTGTCAAACATAAAGCTGTGAACTTCAAAACAATAATTAGAATAACAGATTGTTATGGTAAGTCATACTTCAGAAGTCATTTACAAAAGCTATTCTATTAAGTTGTTGTAAGGAAGCTTCAGTTGTATTTATTGTATAAGAAACACTAGACTCTTTCTGGGGGGCTTAACAAATCTGAGAACGTTTTGTTAAAATCTGGTGATATGGTAATTTCTGAAGTACAGAACCTCCGATAAACATATCAACACTCTATAAACCTAATCTGTTTTTAAGAGGTGTCATCTTGTACTAGATTATCAGCTTTAGCTCAGCCTTGACTGAAGAGAGATTCACTTTAATAAGAGCAACATATGATTTCTTTGTGATGCCCGACGCCAACATCTCAGCACTGGCAGAACTCCTCTCCTCGACAAGGAGGGGCTCTGAACTAGCTCCTGGTTCTGGGTTGAGGGTGAGTCTAGGAGCTTAGCCACAAGCTTGCTCAGTTCTCAGTGTAGCAGATAAGAAAGCAGGCCACAAAGCCCCTATGTGAGGAGCAAGAACAAGTCTCTATCACAGCAACAGGAGATAAACAGGTAGTAATAATGTCAGCGTCTAGCAGTGGAAGTCCCCCAACTCTCATGAGTGGTCATGAGAGACTGTGATTGGCCCCCCCTGGAGGAGCCCTACTAGTTTTTATATGATTTATGGACAAAGCTGGCATAAAACCAAGTTTAGGCCTAGTTTACAGAAGTATGTTTTAAGCGTGCAACCTATACTTCAAGGCCACATATTAATTACTGCTCTCCACACATGCAGACTACATCTCCAGGTTACATGTATCCACTGGGCTACCTATGGTGAAAACAGTCTGAGAAACTCCAAGAAAACTATTGTTTTCCCATGGCCCCCAAAGTTGGGTTGGTCAGGACTGACCAAAATACATGGGTCAAGGTGATCTAGGAGTTTCCTTGGAGTGAGCTGGAAATCAAAAGCCAGACATCTCGTCTGAGGAGGTTCCCAAGAGAGGATCAAGAGACAGGATGAAGGCCAAGCACACAGGAGGCCCAGATCAAGAGAGCAGGCAAACCTGTGTAGGGAAGAAAATGGGGAGGAGGTCTGGGGGTTATCTAGGTGGAGTCTCTGGAGGATATGTGCAATGCTGTTTAAATTATGATTTCAGAAAACCAGAACTTTCTTCTGAGTCCTGAAGAAGATATTCCGTAGGTTAAGACAAGTTTATTCCAATAGGTGTCATTGCTAATTCCTGATAGTCTTCAAAGCCCCTATAGGATCAGATCTTTGCACTCCTACACTCACTTTTGCTCACATGGTTTGGCTTCAGCCATTAATGGTTTCACAAACACTCCACACATAATTGTGCCGTAGGGCCTCTGTACTTCCATTCCTGTTCCTCCTTGGGATGCACTTTCCCTCTTCCTTCTCCTCCTGCTCTTCTGCTTCCTCCACTTTCCTCCTCTTAACCCCTATCCCACTGGTGTCTCTGCTCAGATGTAGTCTCTTCAGAGAAGCATTCTCTGACCTGCTATCAAAAATTATATCTCTGTTTCTCTCAGTCCCCTTTTCCCGCTTTATTTTGTTCATGGTATTTATCAATAAGAATCAAATCTATTTTGTGGCATTGATTTTCTGTCTTCCTCTTTAGAAAATAAATTTCATGAGGGCAGGGGCTTTTGTTCATTATCGTATCCCAGCACCTAGAACAGCACCTGGTACTTGGTAGTACTATAGATAAATGCATTTTACCAAGATGTTATTTAAGTACAATAAAATGCACCCACTTAAATGAAGTTTAATAAGTTTTGACAAATGTCTAAACCTGTGTAACTCTACTACAATCATTGATAGAAGAGTTCCCAAGTGCTTCCTCCTGCTCCTTTATAGTGAGTTCCTGCCTACTGCCCACCCCCAGCCATAGACAATTACTGATCTACTTACTACCACTGTAGTCCTTCCTAGAATATCATATAAATGAGATCCTACACATATGTCAGAGATTCATCTATGTTATTGCATGTACCACCAGCCATTGACTCATAACCAGGCCTGATTGGAAAATTCTTCCTTTATAATGTTATCCCATGGGTGCTGAATCCAACAGGTGAATGTTGTATTATTTATAACATGTCATACTTACCTCCTGCACCATAGCCCATAGCCTCATTTTTTTTTTTTGGTACTGCAGTACAAGATCTCCCTGTTGGCTTATGTTACTGCGTTTATTGTTTAGTATTTTTGTCTTCTGTTCTCTCTTGCCTCACTATGTTCCAAAATGAAAAGCCTGCTATTTTTCCCTTACCTGTACAGGTTGTTGGAAGAATTGAATGAGATTGTTCATATAAAGCATTGAGAATAGGGTCTGGCACACATAACCTCTCAATAAATGTTAGCTGTCTTCATCAGCAGCAGCATCATCATTTCAGGAGTATAAACCTGCACATTTGGATAAATACATACATCTGTTTAAACCCTCTGTTCAAACAGCCAAATGGCTCCCAGTGTTCTACTTAACAATGTCCAGCTTGTAGCCTGGTAGCCAGGCCAACGTCAGTGCTTTCCACTAAACCTACTTCTCTCTTTCACCCATAGTGTTTTCATTGAGTTGCATTGCTCCCTCCCATGCTTTTTCATGTGTCTTCTCACAGTAGCCCTCATGTTGGAAAGTTCTTTTGCTGTAACAGCATATACCACAATCATCCTCTAGTGCCCGAGACAAGGCACTGGAATAATCTCTTCTGCAAAGTACCCCAAACTTTCCTGGACAATATTAATATTTCTCTCCTGTGAGTTCTCGGGGGATTACCTGTATTATTTATCTCACTTCCCTTCTGGCATTTGTGTTTTATACCTCACGATAGAATCAGTTGGATGTGGGTCTTTCTTCTCTCCCCTATGAGAGAATAAAGGCAGTGGCTTTAGGTCAAACTTGTGAATTATATACTGGTCTGTATCCTCACTCTGTTCTAACTGCTCCTTTCCCAACACAGTGACCTGCATGTGGCGGCATCTCCATGCATATTGGTTGAAAGAATAAATAAAAATACAATGAACTTTGCAAGAGTGCCATCTGTATCAGTCAGCTTTCAGCAACAGAGGGAGAGCAAGCTGCTTATTTCATCATTGCCCTCATTTCTCTCACCTCTCTTTAGCTCTTGCAGAGTGGCTTACTTCGCCACTAGGGCCTGTGTTCTAAAATTTCCCTCTTACCCCTTCTCCCTCACTCCAGTTGAATTATTTGGGTGCTGTGTTGGCTTACTAACATTTGATAGCTAAATTTCATGAATATCTTAGTTATGATAATGGCTTAGGAGCTTTCTCTTCCTTTGAACCAGTACAGATTTCTAGTACTCATTTTTGGGTGCAGGGGATTCTTTGGTGAGTGGATTCTAGCTTGGGTTTGACACCTACAGGGGTATGGAAGAAGTTATTGCTGTAGGTTTTCACCTGTGCATTCAGTGTGTGCTAGCTCTTATGATATTTGCATTGGTATAGTTTTTCAAATATATGTAAATATTATTGTGATTTGAGTAAATGACATTATAGAAAGGAATTACCAAATACATTTTTTTATCAATTTACATTTTCTCAATCATGGGATGTTGGCTTAGAAATGATTACTGTGTGTTGAACCCTAGAAATTTTTGTTAAGAGGGTTTATCACATTCAGAACTTGCTGTCCATCTAGACTGTGCTGAGTGGAATTTTAAATTTTATTTAATTTTCATTAAAAATTAACATTGGATCCTGCTATGAAAAACATTCAAAATATGTTTGGAACAAATTGGATGTAAGAATCTACTTTTTCAACTGTAAGTTTAATGATATTTAAATACCAATAAGTATTTTTGATGAAAATTTAGCATCTGAAGCGAGATGAAACACTAAGTGGGAAATATACAACATTTTCAAAGATGAAAATATATACTATCAAAAATAACTTTTCATATTGATTACATGCAGGCATGGCAGTATTTGGGATGTGTTGGGTTAAATAAAATTATTCAAACAAACTTCAATGTCTACTTTTTTAATGTGACTACTAGAAAATATATATTATATTACATTATGACTCATTATACTTCTACGGACAGTGATTCATTGATTCTTCCTACTATGAACCTGTTTCTTCTTTTTATTCTGTATTTCATATGGAACAAAGGGCTTCTATGATTACCTTAACAAGTGCTTATGCATAGTTGCTGCCGTACATGCACCCCCCCCATGCACACTGCTTTGTTGGGTCCCTCTGTTTCCCATCTGTACCTTCACTCTGAATCGTCATTTTAAGTAGATCATGATTTTTGTTAACAACTTGTAAAACTATGGGCACCAGACAGGGCAAAAATGCAAGATAGAGTACTCATGGAAGACTTCAAATATTTGGACCTGTGGTAGAAGTATAATGAGTCATAATGTAATATAATATATATTTTCTAGTAGTCACATTGAAAAAGTAGACATTGAAATTTGTTTGAATAATTTTATTTAACCCAACACATCCCAAATACTGCCATGTCTGCATCCTTAAGATGTAGAACAAGTAGCCAGGTGGACAGAATTCTGTCTAACAAGGAAAATTAGGTTGATGAGCTTGAGAAGGTGTCCTAGAAGAGAGAGACTCTATGCTTAGGGTTCATCAGAACAAAAGTCAAGAGACAAAGAGACCTTAGACTTGAGGCAAAGCAGACTTCAGACATGTCCCAAAAAGCAGTGGATGTGATTTTATGGTTTGCAGCTTTAACAGGAAATGGGACTCAGTAATGTTAGGGTGGTCTAAAAAAGTAAGCCAGCCACTTGCAAATGATCTCAGCCAGAAAGAAAAGATGTTTAAGAACATTTACTTATCTTGTGGTCTTGTGGTGTCAGCAAGGGGCACAGAGCAAGTTCTCGATGATTCCGGCAGACAGGGTAAGAAAGAGTCCTGGAGCCCTCGGTGGCTTTTTCATACTTTTATTATCAGAGATGACCAGGTACATGGCAGGTAGAGGGGACTGGGGGGCCAGGAGGCTGGCAGGCCTCCTAGCCCCCAGCACATCTTCCCTCTCTGGGCTGCTGCTTTGCTGCTTCTGCTGCTCTTGTTCTGCTCTCGTTCTGCTACTGGCATTCTCCTGACACTGCCCTTATACGCTGGTGTCTAAGCCCAGGTACACCCACTTGCGCATGCCCTCTTTGGCATGCATGCGGAACCGCAGGTGTCCATCGTTATACCAATGGTGGGAGGGCAGAAAAGCATGAAAACTTTTCTCTGACCCTACAGGTCTTCTTTTCCTTTATTCTGTCATCATTATGTTCACATTGTGAATGCTCAGGTAGCTTCCTCAGGAACTCAGAAGCAAAGAGGAAGTACATGTAACTAAAAGGAGTATGGCAAAGTGGCAGTAATGTATAAGAACAGTACCCAGTTCAGATCAAATGATGCTGGCAAAAAATAGTGGCAATACTAAGAACAATTTTATTTAGGTTGAAGCAGAAAGAATAACAAAAGGGACAATCTAGATAGGTCTCCTTTTGGGGGCCATAGTTTTTATCTTTGCTTTAAGACTGGGAGAATGAAAATTGAAAGCTCCTGACCCCCATTCTAAGTGAATTATATCCCATGTGTAGCAGCAAGAAGGAGGTACTGGGCAGGTTCAGGATGGTTCTAGCAGACAGGGGTAAAGGAAGGAGTCTTGGAGCCCTCGGTGACTCTTATACTTTTATTTCAGAGGTGGCATCAAGTACATGGCAGGCAGGGGTGCCGGGGGGCCGGGAGGCTGGCAGGTCTCCCAGCCCCCAGAGCATCTCACCCTCTCGGCTGCTTTGCTGTGCTGCTGCTGCTGCTTGTTGGTCCTGGCGTCCTCATGACGCCACTCATATAAGCCCGTGTCCAAACTCAGGTGTGCCCACTTGCACATGCCCACCTAGGCATGCGTGCAGCACTGTAGGTGTCCATCATTATATTAGTGGTGGGAGGGCAGAAAAGCCTGAGACTTCTCAGACCCTGCAGAAGTGTTCACCCATATCTGTGTGTGCACTTGGATTGAAGGGACCGCAGGACACTTTCCTTTCTGCCATCACACAGCCACTTATTTGAATATTCTGAACAAGTGTTTGAAAATGTATCTTTTTTCCTCTTGTAGGAGCCTTGGTACCATGGCAACCAAATTGGTTTGGCTTGGAAGTATGTCTTAGCAGCTGAAGGCTTTTTCTTCTACCTGCTGCTATAAAAACTGTGATCCAAGACACTTTCCCAAAAAAGGCTATTGTTTCTTCCTGAGCATATTTGAGTAGGTGGAGCCCTTTCTTCTGTACCCTCTGACAGGCTGTCCACCTGGTTTGCCCCACCTCCACCTCTTACCTGTTACTGACGAGTTATTTTGAGGCCCATAATCATGTAAGAAGATCAACAGTGCTCATTCCCTGGGTGACCTCTTTGGCTCAGAACTCTGAAATCCAGAACTTGAATGCCAGATGTGCTGAGGAAAGCAGCTGGCAGGCTGTGCTGCTTAGAGGCTGGACTCAGATGGCCATATAGAGCTGACTCGCAGTTGGAGGATATAGCTCTCATCTTTCACATAGGTAATCACAACTGTGTCCTGATTGCAAAATAAACTTATTGGAGTGGTTCTGTGTACCCAGTTTTCCATTGTCCATCTGGATATTTATGGGAATCATCACACAGGGACATTGGCAGCTTTTGGTGCAAGACAAGCAAGTCTGTGAGCCAGAATGGAGAAAGGCAATATAGTATCGAGAAGAAGCAGAGGGAAAACCAAAATAAAAGCAAAGGCAGGATTAGAGGGACTTTGACAGACAGGAAGACAGATGTTGAAAGTAAAGACAGCTCAAAGCTGGAATAGTCCAGTAGCTGAGATGACGGGAGCTTTTCCGTACTATCAGCTACATTCTAGGGAGATTTAGAGCTTAGACTAGAAACTCCATGAGGCAAGCACTTGGGCTGTGTTGTCTCTTACTTAATGTCCAGCTTCCAGAATAGTTTCTAACCTATAGAGAAAGCTCAGTAAATATGTGGTCGGTGAATAAATGAACCCAGGATAGTTAATTTTTATTTGATATTTATTTTGTAACTTATATTTAACAAAGGCATTCACACACGATTCTGTGTGACCCTATAACAGCTCTTTGAACGAGTGTATTTTCCTGTTCTGTGAATGAGGGAACAGGCAGGGAGTTCAAGGGACTGAAGGCCCGGGTTGCTCAGCTGGAAAGTGATATTGCAGGACTGAAGCTCCTGCTGCTAAATTAAGTCGGTTGCCTCTCAGCAGACAAGAAATCAGGGACAAGGAGGGTTGGGAGCTGGGACAGACCCAAATCTAGTAGGCGAGCTCATCTTGTTTCTGGGAACAATGTCTGCTTCTCCAGTTGGGGCACACAAGGCTGAAGATACAGCAACTCCTGATATCTTGCAGGCTGTCACCTGCACTCCTACTTCTAGACTGCTGCTACTGTGTCCAGGGTCCTTAGTGTCATGAGGAGCTTGCAGGCCACCAGCATGATGATCAGCTTTGCTGGGGCCTCCTGAGCTATTTTTTTATTGAGTATTTCCTCTAAGAAGCTGAAGCCTGGAGGCAGTTGAAGTTCACTCACCTTGGCCAGTGAGATATTTGCCCTCCTGAAATGCAAATGATAGCTGACTCTTGACGCTGCTGTGTGCAGGCCACTGTGCTAACTGCTCACACTGATTTGAACCTCCACAGCCTTGGGCCTCCTGTGAGGGAGGAACCATTGCTTTTCTTCAGCAGTAGAAATGGAGATGCAGCCTTTAATGGTGTTGCTATCTGGCTCATAAAACTTTGTCGGTTCTTCACTGCACACAAAGTTCAAATTTCATTATGAAGAACCTGGAGTCGCCTGCTTCTCCCTGCTTCTAGCAGGCCTGGGCAATACCACCAGTGCATCCTTTTGCTCCCCTGTTCTTCATCATAGCCTACCAAACAGGCCCTCTCCTGGTTGTCTCCTCTTATCCTTCAAGACTTCACTCATTTCAACTCATCTCCTCCTGACTATTCCAATCTGTGTTAAACTTTGCCTTCTGCAAAATCTTAAGACTTTTAACTTAGTCCCTAGCAACTGACACCCTTGTGTTGCTCTTTGTCTTTGTGTTTATGTTGGCATATGATCCACGTTTTGTATGTTTTGTGGGCAGGGACACTCTCAGTCTGCTAGGACTGACATAAAAGTACTATAGACTGGGTGGTTTAAAAGCTTGCACTTTTTTTCTTCTCACAGTTCCAGAAAGTCAGGTGAGAGCTTTGCAAAATGCCCTCTTTCTGAGGTCAACTTACAAGATGGGTGGACAGTCAGGGGTGAGGGTGGAGAGAGGGAATGAGAGAGCTGGGAGGGGGGAACGAGAGTCAAGATAGAGGAAAGGGGAAACTGAGGGAGAGGAATGGAGGGGAATGAGACAGCCAGGGAGGGACGAGAAAGAAGGGGAGATGGAGAGAGAGTACTCTGGGTATCTCTTCTTACAAGGACACTGCTTCCTCTGGGGAGCCCCACCCTCATGACTGCATCAAAACCTACTTATATCCCAAAGGTCCACCTTCCTAATATAATTATATTGGAGGTCAGGGCTTGAACAGGAGTTTTTTGGGGAACACACCTCTAACTGATCATGGATACCATCTCATGCTCAGGGTGTCTTGCTGTCCTGGCTCCCATCAGGAAGTTTACTGAGTGACCGATTCAGTGAGCTGGTTTTCTAAGGAATAGTGGTATTTACGCTAATCAAGTCTTCTCCTTCCTGGTCTCTGTTGATTCACCAATAATTATCTGCAAATGGCTGACCAGCCGCCTTAGTCCTACTCCATCAACTCCTGCTGTAGGAATATTGTTCATTGTGACAGTCTTAGAGCTCCCGCTTGGTTTTGCTTTATTTCCACCTCAGTATAAATTCCAGAGAAGATCCAGATAACATGGTGTATTTATTCCGAGTCCACCTACCAGATGACAGACTTTCAACTTCTTTCAATCTTATTTTTGTATCTGAGCAGTATGACACTCTTAAGACTGAGGCAAGGACTGAAATAATGTGGCAAAGGATCTGGCATAGTCCATGACCAACCAATCTTTTTTCTTTTTTTTTATTAGTATAAAATTTTTTTTAATTTACATATATTTGACATCAGTTGTAATCCCCACGTATTCCCCATCACCATCTCACCAGTGCACCATCACCTCAGTCCCCTGTGCTCCCGTCTGCCCTCAACCCTTCCCCTCTTCCCTCCCCACCAAGTGTCCCCAGTTTGTCCTTCATGACCAACCAATCTTTAGGAAAATAGCAGTATTGGTGACATATCACTAAATAAACTCCCCACATATATCTCTAGGCATGTCCGTTATAGATGCCAGAGTGCCCCATGGTTTGTTTCATCCAGGATAAGTTTTTCAGAGGTGACTTGCTTTTCATATTGATGTAAACTGCGTATAATCTTTTTTTTCTTTCATTTATTTTTTTATTTATATATATTTGAACTCAATTGTAATCCCCATGTATTCCCCATTACCATATCACCAGTGCACCATCACCTGTGTCTAATCTTAATAAAAGGCTCAGAATACTCAGTCCTGCCACAGACACACAGCAATTAAATCGATGCCCTTGTATAGCTCCAAAATTATTTAACAGAGGGCTGTCAGAGGTAGCAAATGCAGATGAGAAAAAGGCAGTACGTTAATTGTCTCCCTGTTGCAGTGGAACATGGAGATGTGTTTGTTCCGAGGCTTTGCACCGAAGAGTGAAAACTGTGCTCTTCAGGCTGATACGACCCACTCTATGAGCTACAGGCTTCACATCCGGGTACATGCACCTTGAGGGCGACTACATCCTCAGGTGCCTGGATGGCTTAATTTATAAGTGACTTGGGTGGTATGTGGGACTGAAAAAACAGCATTTGCTAACAAAGTAGCTAAGACTTCTGATACTGACTTTTAAAATATAATATCCATCTCAGGAGGATTGAACAAATGGCTATTTCATGGCAAGGACTTTGGTCTTCCTGGTGGCTTTTCTAACTCCCATCACTGCATGCTTTTCCCCCACCACTGCAGATACCCGTAATAGTTTGTAAAAATACGAGGTAGAGAAGGTGGAAGTTAAAACCAAATTTTAATATGTTGTAGCAGAAACAAAATAAGAGAAACTATAAAGAATAGTTGGAACAGATAATTTAAAAAACTCTTATTTTTCTGATAGTTTAAATCACCTTTCCCCGAATGCCTTAAACTGGGGACACTGTCAGAAAACATAATTGGGGGCCTCCCTGCGTGGCGCAGAGGGTTAAGTCGCAGCACTATGAAGCTATCCGCAGCCACTGCAGCACAAGTTCTGTCCCCGGCCAGGGAGGGGACCCACATGGCGCTACAGGCCTCTCCTGTCTTGCCCGCTGCTCCCCTCAGCAGTGTATTTCAGTAGACCTGCCTGTTCTGTTCCCGACTCTGTCCTCTATTCCCACACCTCTGGCCTGCCCCCCAGCTCTTGTATGCATAATAAAATAAATCTTTAAAAAACATATTTGATTGGTTTAATTTAGTATCTTTTTATTTTGTCACATCTTCAATGAAGTAACTAATCAATAGTGAAAAGTTGAAAAGATAGGCAACTATATGGAGAAAAATGAGTAAAAATAATTAAGAGAAAAAAAATAATTGTAGACCCTAGATCCTTAGTATCTGAATAACTGAGTCCTAATTAACTGTCTCCCAAGCTAAATAGACATGTTCTGTATTCAACCATCACCTAGCCAGCGCTCTCCAGAGCATCCTCATCTTATCTTCGTGTCTTTGGTTCATTCTCTCTACATACCTAGCTACCTAAATGGATACAGATTCTCTCTCTCTCTCTCTCTCTCTCTCTCTCTCTGTCTCTCTCTCTCTCTCTCTCCCTCTCTCTCTCTCTCACACACACACACACAGAATCAAATCCCATCCTTTCTGAGTCATGATCCTGACTGGTGCCTTCTCTGCCTTTTTCGCTTGAGCAGCCTGAAGGGTCAGGAGGGCACAGGCAGGTTCTCTGTGATCCAGACAGACAGGTCAAGGAGGAGTCCTGGAGCCCTCAGTGGCTTTTTCAGGCTTCTATTCCTCTTTCTGCATCAGAGGCAACCAGGTACATGGCCAGCTGGGAGGCTGGGGTGGCCGGGAGGCTGACAGGCCTCCTAGCCCCTGATGAGTCTTCACTCTTCGGGCTGCTGCTGCTTCTGCCACTGCTCCTTCTTTTGCTGCTACTACTTACTGCTATGCCTCTCTTGCGGCTGCTTCTCCTCCTGCTTATGCTGTGCTTCCGCCACTGGCATCCCCATGACGCTACCAAGTCTCTCAGCCCATGTGTGTCCACCTGCGCATGCTCACACCTTACTCCAGGTGCCCACCATCAGGCGTGCGAGCAGGACCACAGGTGTCTATCATTGACACTAATGGCAGGAGGGCGGATAAACCCAATAACCTTCATTTACCTTACACAGCCCTAACAACATGGAGTGAAAAGTATCCGCCCTTAATGCTTCCAGAAAGATTTCTCAACAAACCAAATCAAACGTACCCTTTTTGGGACAGGCTGAAGTTATTCATGTGGCCTAGGTTGAATCTCATAGGGATTTTAAAAAATCGACAGTAACTTGATGCTTTGAATAGTAATAGAGCAGGTGAAGTATATCGCACTAAATGCCTAAAGAGCAGAAATGTAATTGTGATTACAGGTGTTTGGGGCATTTGGGACTCTTCCAGAGCCCTCAGGACTCTCAGAAGCTGCATTCAGTTGCTCCATGGCCCTAGCCCTAGGTGGGCTTTACCCACCCGAAATCATAGCTACAATGTGTGCTCCACCTTTGTTTCTAAACCAAAAAATGCTATTTATTTTTAAGAACTATCTTTGATATTTAGGGGCCTCCCTGGTGGTGCAGCAGGTTGAGCGCTGCACTGTGAAGCATCCACAGCACAGCATTGCGATTCGATCCTGGCCAGGGAGGGGACCCACACAGCACAGCAGACCTCCCCTGCCTCGCCTGCTGCTCCCCTCAGCAGTGTACTTCAGTCCATCTTCCTGTTCTGCTCCCCATTCTGTCTCTGGTGGATCCTCTCACCGCCCACACTTCTGGCCTGTACCCTAGCTCTGGTATGCATAAGTAAATCTTTAAAAAATGTAGTGGCAGGAAGGTGGCACCGAGCAAGTTTGGGATGGTTCTAGCAGATAGGGGTAAAGGAAGGAGTCTTGGAGCCCTCGGTGGCTTTTATGCTTTTTATTGTCAGAGGTGGCCAGGTACATGCCAGACATGGGTGCTGGGGGGCCGGGAGGCTGGCAGGCCTCCCAGCCCCTGGTGCATCTCACCCTCTTGGTTGCTTTGCTAGTGTTCTGTCCTCCCGCTGCTCTCACTGCTGCTTGTTGGCTCTGCTGCTTGCATTGGTACTGGTGGTTCTGGCGTCCTCATGATGCCACCCATTTAAGCCTGTGTCCAAACTCAGGCGCGCCCACTTGCGCATGCCCACCTAGGAATGCTCGCAGCACCGCAGGTGTCCATCATCACACCAGTGGTGGGAGGTGGAAAGACCTGATTTCTCTAACCCTACAGTGCGCCCCCTCAGGTTTTCCACCATACAAATTAAAGAAGTTTTTTCTGGGAAAATGTGAACACTGCAGCCACGACAAAAGTAAATACAATAAAGCAATGCAACAAAATCAACAGAATATAAATGAACTCAGGCAGGGCACCAACCTAGGGGCAAAAGACAAGATTATTGGCACCAGCAGATGATCCACCACGTCTGCTGTCAAAGGCACTGATCATATGAGGTGGGAACCACTCACGGCATCTGCCGTCACATGCCAGGAGCCGTCAGGCTTCCTGGCCTTCTCTGGTTGTGGTCTCAGCCACAAGCCACATACCGCACCCACCCCCAGGATGCTCTCACTCTCAGGATTGCGATACTAAATTTTGGGGGTAATCGCCCAGTCCTCAGGGTACTGTCTGCTGTCACTCCAACACCAATGTGACACACAGTCCCTGCACTCAGGCCAACCCTGTGCACATGTACACGGGTCGGGGATCCGTGGATACAAGCTCCACATGCGGCTCTTGGGTGTCTCTTTGGCTGTGGGCTCCACCACAAGCCACGTTCCCCTCCTGTCCCCCTAGGACAGTTCCTCGCTTAACAAGCGGGGCATCATTTACAGGTGATTTTAAGAAACTCACCGACCTTCTTTAACAAACAGGCTGCTTACCAGCCACTCTGGGTTTCCCCAATCTTAGTGCCAGCTTTTGCCTTCTCTAGGCTTTTTCAGGCTGCTTCAGCCATCAAAGCCCACGGGCCACGCTTTGATTCTCATCTCCTGGGGTGTACGATCATCCACCCCCAGGGTCCTATAAACATTAACCTGCCAAATTTTCCCAGCCTTCTGGTGGGATTGTCAGTCCATTAGTCCTTTCCTTGCGTCAGCAGTAGGCGAGCTCTGAATCGTGGTCCTTTTTCGGTCTGCTGCCTCAGGGGTGATGTGCTGGTCCTCGAACGCAGGCGTCTCCTCCTCCACTCGAGGTCTTGTCCCACAGCTCCCGGACCACCTCCTGTGCTCCTGCAGCATCTCTGGCTCTTCCCTCAGTGTCTTTGGCTTTTCCTGCAGCTCCTGGTCACCTTCTGTACTGCTGTGGCATCTCCAGTGTTACATGTTCATGGCCTGCCACCTCTCAGTCCCTCCTGCAGTCTTCTTAGGGCTCTGCACCCGTCTGCATCAAACCATCCTACCAACTAATACCAATTGTAGTGGCAGGAAAGGTAGCACAGAGCAAGTTCGGGATGGTTCTAGCAGATAGGGGTAAAGGAAGGAGTCTTGGAGCCCTCGTTGACTTTTTGTGCTTTTATTACAGAGGTGGCCAGGTACATGGCAGGCATGGGTGCCTGGAGGCCGGGAGGCTGGCAGGCCTCCCAGTCCCCTGCGCATCTCACCCCGCTGCTTTGCTGCTGGTGTCCTGTTCCTCCCGCTGCTGCTGTTGCTCTCACTGCTGCTCGTTCGTTTTGCTGATCGCGTTGGTCAGTACTCGTGCTGCTTGTTCGTTGGTGGTACTGTTGGTTCTGGCACCCTCATGACGCCACCCTTTTTTAATATAATTTTTTTTAATTTACATATATTTGACATCAATTGTAATCCCCCTGTATTCCCCATCACCTTAACACCAGT
The DNA here is from genome assembly GCA_019455555.1 of Galemys pyrenaicus. Taxonomy (NCBI): domain Eukaryota; kingdom Metazoa; phylum Chordata; class Mammalia; order Eulipotyphla; family Talpidae; genus Galemys; species Galemys pyrenaicus. Next base: position 3,156,616 of record JAGFMF010011739.1, on the reverse strand, counting down.
GCACCATCACCTCAGTCCCCATGCTCCCGTCTGCCCTCAACTCTTCCCCACTTCCCTCCCTACCAGATGTCCCCAGTTTGTCCTTGTCTTTTCATTTTTGGTTTTTGTTTCTTTCTTGTTGTTATTATTATTATTGTTCTTATTCCTTTCCTTGATCCTTATTTGGTTCCCTTATATTCCTCCTAGGGTAAGAACCACCTGATATTTTTCTTTTGCCTTCTGACTTACTTCGCTGAGCATCATCCCTTCCAGTTCCATCCATGTTACCCATTTAAGTCCATGTCCAAACTCAGCTGCGCCCACTTGCGCATGTCCACCCTGGAAGCTCGCAGCACCGCAGGTGTCCATCATTATACCAGTGGCGGGAGGGTGGAAAGACCTGATTTCTCTAACCCTACAAAAAACAAAAAACTATCGTTGATATTAAATCATTACATTACTAAAGCCAAAGCTGCTTTTCTTTTTAAACTTAAACAGAAGAGGTTTTACTAAATATATATCAAAAGCAAATAGGGTCTAATGGACAGGATTCAAGTTTTGAAGTCAGATAAAACTGGTTTTGAGTACTGGGTTTCTCACTTTCTGCCTCTATAAATGTGATAAAGTTGCATTTTTTTTTCATCTGTAAAATGGGGATAATACTTACATGAAGGGGTTGTCCTAAGTTTTTTTTTTTTATTAGTTATATTTGACATCATTTGTAGTCCCCAGGGAGTACCCACCACCATTTCACCCGTGCACCATCACCTCAGACCCTTGTGCACCCTCTGGCCTCTTCCCCGTCTTTGCCCTTCCCCCTTCCCCTCCCCTCCATGGTCCCTTTGGTTTATCCCAGCTTTTTGGTCTTATTAAGTTTTTGTTGTTGTTGTTGTTGTTGTTTACTTTTGGTCATAATTGCCCAATTCCTTGAGCTTATTCTTTATTGTTGTTGTTGTTCTTTCATATTCCTCCTAATAGTGAAGCCATCCGATATTTTTCTCTT
>JAGFMF010011739.1:3127482-3155626 GCA_019455555.1 Galemys pyrenaicus | reverse complement strand
ACTTGTTTCACTGAGTAGAATTCCTTCTAGTTCCATCCATGTTTCTATAAATGCCCCTAGTTTCTCATTTCTGATTGCTGAATAATATTCCATCGTGTATATGTACCACATCTTCTTGATCCAGTCATCCACTTTTGGGCTTTTGGGTTGTTTCCAGGTCTTAGCAATTACAAATAGTGCTGCGATAAACATAGGAGTACAGGTGCTCTTTCGTATCAGTGTTTTTGTTCTAAGTTTTTAACTGAGTTAATGGGTATACTTTACCCCGAACCTACCCTTCATCGCCATGGTATTTGGAGGCGGGGCCTACAGGAGCTGATTAAGCAAGATTAAGGACAGAGCGGATGTGCACTGCATCAGTGCTCTGATTAAAGAGGCCCAGCCGGCGCGCTCGCCCACTCTGTCGGGTGAGGTCCTAGCGAGAAGAACGCTGCCTGTGAAGCTCTCAAGATACCACATTTGCCAGTGCCCTCGTCTTGGACTTCTCAACCTCCAGAACTGTGAGAAATAAGTTTTTGTTGTTTATCATCTCCCCAGCCCATGGTATTCTTTTATAACATCCTGAACAGACTAAGACAGTAAACTAACATTGCTTGACCCAATGGTAAGAACTCCAGAAAGTATTTATTGGTGCTGCTGTTGATTTTACTAATTCCTCCCTGGTCTGGAGATGGAGGAGAGGTTGATACATTATCTGGCAAAATAGTGAATCTGAATTCAGAGGTGGAGAGTCTATGAGGAAGTCCTCAAAGGACCTTAAAACTAAGAGGGGGAAATCCAGCCAAATAAAATGCAGCAGATAATAAAAACAGAAGGGGCAGAATTCTGGATGAAGCCACATAGGGAGGTTTTAAAGGCTTTCAACCATGCATGAGGTTCCTGTTATGAAGTACTCTTTAAATGCATGGGGTGGAGGTCAGGGAAGGGAAGTGACAAAAATAGAGAACCCGGCCCATACCTAGGATTGGCAGAACAAGCCCAGATTCGAGATTTCTATATATATTTCTAATTGAAGTATAACCTTCACAGGGTAAAATAAACAGATATTAAGTCTTTTGAGTTTGGCAGTTGCACACGCCTGTGTAACTACCACCCTGGTCAACCCAGAAAGTTGGTTTTTTTTTTAAAATCTCTATTCAGGAAACTTTTCCCTCCCTACCATAGAAACAATCACTAATTAATTTCTGGTATCACAATTTTACCTAATTATCTGATGTTTCATATAAATAGAATCATAGCTTAGGCACTTCTTTATGCCTGACCTCTCTGATGCTACTGAATATTTTCAGTTTTATCAGTGACAATGAGCGGAGTGTATCAGTAGTTTTTCCTTTTCATTGCTGAGTTGTGCTCCTTTGTATGAATATCCCACACTTCATTGATTCTCTGATGGATGTGTAAGTCTCTGTTTTGTGGCAAAGACAGACATTCATGAGTAAGTCTTTTTTGGGCATATAGTTCATTTCTTGTGGGATAACTCTTCAGAGTTGTCTTAACTTGAGGCTAAGTCACTATCCTCAGTTTTCCCAGTCATTGTATGAGGGCTTGACCCTGGGGACAGAATGTAACTCTGAGTGAAGTAGATACCTTTTGCTGAGGGAAACTTCTGGGGAGACTCAGAACCAGAATAGCTTACACCTGCAGCTTGCGGCCTGAGTCATGGTCTGATGAGGGGGAATCTGTGGTACACCACAGCATCTACCACATCAGAAATTTTATTGTATTCCAATGTCATATTACCTCCTAGAAGCTTTTGTAGTTCTTTTTCCATATTTGTCATGACCCATCTCAAATTAAGTTTTGTGTGTGCAGTGAGATCGGGGTTTGGGTTTCTTTTTCTTACAGGTATCTGACTGCTGCAGCATCATTTGTGGAAAGGCTTTCCGAACTGAGTTTCTTTGTGCCTTTGTTGAAAATCAATTGACCACATGTGTGGATCTATTTTTGGATTCTCTATTCTGTTTCATTGATCTATTTATCCTTCCGTGAGGCAATGTTTTGAAAGAAATTTAGCAGAACCAGCATAACCCTTTTTGATCAGGAATGCAATGTGGTAGCTCAGGGAGACAAGCAAAGCAGCAAGGAGCAGGCTTTGAGCAGATGTAGGCAATAATAGGTCCTAGTAATTAAAACCTGGCAGATTGTGTGGTTTAGTATATGTTCAGAACTGGCTGGGTGATTCCATAGTGACAAACCAATCCTGAAATCATCTTAGTGGCTTAACCCTGTAAAAGGTTATTCCTCTAACACAATCACTTGGTGTGAGTTGAGCACACAAAGCCCTTCTCTGAGCAGTGACTGGACACCTGGCCACTTCCGACTGGAACTTCTGGTCTTCAGGCTCCAAGGATGGGGAAGGAGAAAACTTCCTGGGACATGTGACACAGGAAATGGTACACTCATATCACTTATACTCAGTTTACCTAGTCCTCATTCACATGACCCAACCTAAGAGAGACTGGGAAATGGAGTCTTTGGGGAAAGTGAGCATTATCTCTGTGTAGGGTAAATGGTAAAATTCTCTGGCTTTTCTGCACTCCCACCATTTGTGTAAATGATAGACACCTGCAGTCCTGCATGCGTGCCTAATGGCGGGCACCTGGAATAGGGTGTGGGCATGCGCAAGTGGGCGCACCTGGGCTGAGACGCATGCTGTATAAGCACAGCGTCACAAGGACGCCAGCCAGGGAGCGGGGGCGTACGCGTGAGACAGCCAGGGCCCAGAGGTAAGAGTGAAGGTGCGCCAGGGACCAGGAGACCTGCCAGCTGCCTCGGCACCCCTGCCTGCCTGCCTGCCTGTCATGTACCTGAAAAAGCCACTGAGGGCTTCAGGACTCCTCTTTGACCTGTCTGCCAGAATCATTGAGAATCTGTTCCGTGTCTTGCTGACACTACACTCTGTTACTGGTGGTGAACCTGGGAAAACACGGCATTGGAGGCAAGGTAAAGTTTGGTAATTCTCATTACGGGACACTTTCATGGCAGGGCTGTAAAATGCATGAGCTATAGAGCTAGGTTCTGTCAGGTTCAAACCCAGCTCTACCTTTTACTACACAGGTAGCCTTGAACATGTCACATTTCCTAAATGCTCATGTTCTTCATCTGTAAAATTCAATGGGTAGTAATCCTTATGGAGTTGCCATGACAATGTAAAGAATTAGTATACATACAGTATTTAGCCTGGCATACAAGTAATCTTTAATAAACTCTATTGTTAGGAATACCCAAAGAGACCTGCAGGCATTACTTGAAAGGGTTCAGATCCGGGGGAACCAGTTCAATCCAGATCCTGGGCCTTCTTGGAACAATGAGAGCTTTAGAAATGTGTTGGCTTTGTGGCCCCTGCCTTTCTCTGAGCTTCACATTGCTCTAAACTTAACACGTATTTCCTGGAAAGAATGTTGCAAGTGGCCAGAGACCATTCACTGTGGGATTTTCAAAGAATTCCTAGTCGCAAGCATTTTGAACTGCAGGTATATTGAGGCTCACTCTTGGACACTAAGTTGGTTGATGATAAGCTAATTGGCAATGACAGCCAATGAAAATCAGGTTTTTTAAGAGAAACGAAGATACAGGATTGAGTGTTACTTTATGGAATTAACTAGGAAGATATTTTACCCTGATATTTGTTTGGCTTACCAGAAACTGTATTAGGGTAGAAAGCAAAGAGAATGTCTCTTAATATTACATATAATTCAAGTGGAAGTTTTGTCTGGCTGACAAAAATGAGTCCCTGTGTTCCTTCTAAGCATCTATGGATAAACTATTTCATTGCTCTGTCAGAGTCCGCAGTCAGGAAAAAGATAGTAAAAGAAGCAAAGCCTGAGACTTGTAGTCAGGAAAGAAATGAACACAAGAGTTCTGGCTACTCCTTGGTAATCACAGAAAACAGGAGAAACACTTGCCCATGACATTGTGAGACACTGTGGTTTTCAAAAATTTGAAAGTTTGTGGATGTAATATTCTGAAATATAGATGAATGTATCACCTGGCTATTAATGATGAGCCATGTGGCTTTTCCTTACTATAGCTTAGAAGGGATGGATTGAAGGGCCATGATGGACTTAGGGCAGAATGCATGCTAAGGTCTGGATTGGTGTCTATTTAAAATAAAACAAAGCTAACAGATGTTCTGTTAGTAAAGCACACTTGACTTTGACCTGTCATTCTCAATTTCATTACTCTTCAGTTTTCTCCCAATTGGAAGCAAACAATGGAATTCATAAGTTAAGAAGAATGAAATGGAGATTGAGTCATTGAATTCTGTTCTGATTTCTAAATTGGTGATTTCTCTCCCTGAGGGTCTTCTATAAAGGAGCTCCCAGAGCTCAAGGCCTGGCAGAGGGAACTGACCAGAGTCTGCTCTTGGAGGCAGGATGTGGAACTCAGGATGGGGCTACTTAAGTGCCTATTATTCGCTCCAGGGAAATCCTTACAACATTCTATTTTAAGGTATTTTCTGGCAGGGAGCACTTATCTTTGAGTAGTCACTAGAGTTCTTTAGCCATGGGAAGGCTGAACTAGAGATGGCTGAGTGATTAACTACTAGGGTGATAAGCACTGTAGAATTTCTAGGGAGAAGACTAAAGATAGAAAATTCCCCTCTGCGTGCTTATCAAAATGCCAGGGGAGGCAACTCACCTTACTTGGGCTTCATTCCTCTGACACAGTACAGCTTGTCATAAATATATTAGTTGTTGAGGCTAGTGTTTTACAGCTGGTACAAGCTGGCTAGTATTCCTCAGGCATGCAGGACATTCCTCTGGAGCATAAGAAGAAGCACTTAAGCCCCGTGTCATTACAGACATCCAAATTTGTCTTCAGCCTACAAAGTTCTCCTCAGTAACACCCATCTCAGTATCACGGCAGTCCTGTATGGCTAGTAATTTAGGAAGAGATGGTTCAGTCCTGGTCTATCCACCTACTATCTGCTCATAATTTTAACTCTCGGGAAGTATGTCTGAGCCTTTATCAATTTGTAAGGACCCATTATCCCTTAAATTGTTTCCCAGCTGTAGTTTTCTGCCTTGAGTTTATCTAACCAATCTTCTTAAACTTACTAAGTCTTGAAATTACTAAGTCTTGAAAATGTTCTTTATACACAAATCAACAAAGGCTCTCTACAGCCCAGATGCAGGAGTCCATCTTCCTTATTTCAGTATCATCTGGTTCCACCAACATTTTCCAACCTCTTCTTATTAACCTTAGAATATTGGAAAGAAAAGCGTCCTTAGGAGGCAAATACAGTGTAGTCAGGTGACTTGCTCAGCTTACCCTGAGATTTAGCAGCAGAATCCCAGGAATAGAAATTATATGAGGGGATTTCTCAGATTTTGTTGTTATTGTTGTTGATTGCTCTGATATCAGTGCTCAAGACAGCCAGGGATTCGATAAGTAATGAAGTCACAAAGGAGCCAGGCCTGGACCCTCAACTGTGAAAAAGCTCAGTCCAGCTCTTTCCACCTCTCTGCTCTCCACAAACCTCAGCTTCCCCAGCCTAATCATCCTCCAGGACTTTGTCAATGGCATCCATCCTACCCCATCGTTCCTTTCAGTCTGATTCTTCCATGAAGGCTTAATTCCATCCTGCTACTTGAGTCATTTCTGATGGCCCTAGATCTTGATTCTCTTGCACAATCGGCCTCCTGTGGTATCTACAATAATCACGGCTCATTTATCCCAGGCTTCTGGTGTTGCCGTCTGCTGCCCATGAGCAAGCACACTCCTTATTTGCCCACTTCAGCATGCCTGCCCATGCTCACCACCTTCAGTGCAGGTGAGCATGGTGACACCATGGAGTGTGATAAGTTTCAGGCTCTGGCGGGCTGCATTCCATCATAATCTTGATCCTGTTCGTCTCTTAATTCACTCCGCATCATGCCTGCCTTCAACCATTTCATGTCTTGAGTGCTAGGACAACAACAAGTAAATGATTTAGCATCTCCAGAGCACATAGAGCAAAGTGTAGCTCAGGAGTCAGGGGATTTCAGAAGGTGGAGGAGAGACATCCACTCAATAAAATTTGACTAATTTTCAGTGATTAGAGTCAAGAGCAGGATGGATATTACCAGTAGAGGTAATCTAGCAAGACAGTGTTTTAGGAACTGCAAGAAGTTTGGTATGGCCAGAAGGAAAATTGCATATGGGAAAGTGGAGGAGATGAAATAAATTGTGTTGTGACAGCCGGATCCTAAAGGGCTTATCGCTGAACTAATATTTTAAAAACTTGATTCTGCATTCATTGCAATTTTATTAGCAAAAGTGAAGGACTAATAAAAACAGAAACCTGCACAGAAAGGTGCTACTGAAGTTAATTGATTAATACAGTATTTTCAATTGACTACTTAGATGAAAACAGACATGTTCAAATGCTATCTTTAACATAAATTAGGTAAAATGCATTTTGTAAAATCTCACAGAAAAAGTGTTGACATATGAGACTACTAACTATAGGAGCCCTCAGGGTCAGGATGAGTGAAAAACTGGCATTTCATTGTACATTATTATATCTATATTTGTACTATGACTGAAAAAATCTTGGTTGTAGTACGAACTCATCTATACACCTGGAACCACTTGACGCCCCTGCAAGAGCTTAAATAAGGAAGTGATGTGATCACATTCCAAAAGATGATAGTCCAGTAGCGGAGAAAGAAGATGGGAGATGCGCCTAATGAAGGCAGGAAAGCCAGGTGGTTATTGAGTGGACTGCAGGAATAACAGGGAGAGATGATGGGGTGCAGCAGTGGGCTCAAGATAAAGTGTGATGGAAAGTAATATGTGACCATGTCAGAGCTCCAGGATGTGCATGGGGCATAGAAAGGAGTGTAGCACAACTGCCAGGTTTGGGTTGTTGTAGCAACTAGCTACAGGTGGTGGTGTCACTAGAAAGGAGCACCTAATATCTCAGAAATGTATGATTCAGGGAGCTGTTCCACCAGAGGCACCTCTGTGGCACAATTGGTGTCCTTTGACTAAAAAGACTGGTGGTGCTTGTTTGAAGAATTGCCTTCTGGATTTCCCATTCATTAACATGGATTAGCATTTAATGTGTTTATGGCATTCACAACACCTAAATTTTGCCTTGCAAACTACAAGGATTCTAGTTAGTCTCTACTAGGTGTGACCACAGAGTAGAAAACCAAAATAGCTGTGTCCTCAGCCCTTGTTTGATGGGGAAGTTCTCACCCATCTTCTCAAATCCAGGTGTATCTTTGGGAATCTTGCTACTGAGAATATGTCAAGTGCAGTTTCTGGACTGAAGATGCTTTGACTGCTACTGTTCTTTCACAGACCTGCTTAGAGCCACGCAACTTAATGTCATCTGCCTCTCTCTAGGTACCTGAAAGGATTGGGCAGTTTGTTCACTAAATAATGCAGGCCATAGGCATCAGAGTGGGTTTTGCCTCGATTATCTGGATAATTTCTTTTATCCTCTTTTGTAATTCAGTTTTGTGGATACATATTGAGTAGTTTGCATTTGTTGTCTAAAGGTTCATTTTCTAAAGGTTCGTTGGGAGTGGCATGGACTTTCCAAGGTTATATTATAAATATTTAAAGGTCAAGGGTAACTGGAGTGTATAGTAAAATACCTGCAACATATTAACCTCAGTCAGTTTTTCCCTCCACTCGTAGATGGTTCCAATAAAGTATAGAAAGAGAAAAGCATGGATGGAGCTGGAAGGGATTATGCTCAGTGAAATAAGTCAGAAGGCAAAAGAAAAATACCAGATAGTTTCCCCCCTAGGAGGAATATAAGGGAACTAAATAACGATGAAGGAAAAGAACAATAATAACTACTACTACTAATAATAAGACAACAAAAACAAAAATTTTGCAATTTTATTAGTGAAAGTGAAGGACTAATAAAAACAGAAACCTGCACAGAAAGGTGCTACTGAAGTTAACTGATTAATACAATATTTTCAATTGACTACTTAGATAAAAATAAAACTTGATGGGGAGTGGGGAGGGGGAGGGTTGAGGGCAGATAAGCGCACAAGGGACTGAGGTGATGGTGCACTGGTGAAATGGTGATGGAGAATACATGGGGATTACAATTGATGGCAAATAGATATAAATAAAAAGAAAGTGAAAAGTTAAACTGTTTCCTCAGAAATGTGGTTCCTCAGTTTTCCCCTTATTCTCCCTTTTCATCTATATTAAAGACTGTTCATTTTCTGGATTTGTACAACACTTGCCATTTCACTCTGAAGCAGGATGTCTCGTGATTAGTTAATAAGTGCTTATTGATTACTTCTAGGTCTCTTGGCAGAATTGAATTAGAGCCAGTGGCTATCCATTTGTGCTCAATGGTAATTTTCGTGTGAGTAGTTTCTGTGTGTTTTTTTTTTGTAGAGGGTGAAGAAATATGTTCTCAATGCTAGTAACAGTGACAATGAAATTTTTTTCCCCTTTAAATGCCAAAATACTTAACTGATTATTTTTAGCTGAATGATGAGCATTGTGATTCAAGACACTTTTTTCTATCTAGCTGCAGCCTCTAATTTTTTTTATGTAAAATGAGAAAGTGAAGACAACATGAAGTTAAAAAGTACTTGCCTATCTACATTGGAGCAAAAACAAGCAAAAAAACAAAAACAGAACAACACTTCAGAGTGAGTTTAGATTCTGTCTGAATGGTAAAACCAAATCCTCATCTTCTGTGTTACTGATTTAAGGCAGGGATGACCTGCTTCTGCATCAGGAATTTTCATGAAATGTGCGGACACCAATGCCCTCTTGTCTCTGAAAGTGTCTACTTCTATAAAATAGAAACAATACTTCAGGAAAATAGAACTTACAGATATAAAAGACCGGCACCTTTAGATAAATCTTTCTACCTTATATCAGTTTTTAAATTGTTAGCATTTCATTTTACTCATACGGCCTGAAATTCTTCCCCTTCCAACTTCACTCCATTGCTTACTTTCAGTCTTCTTAGAAGATAGGAACTAAGAATCAGAACTCCTGAGTTCTGAGCAGTTTCTTCAACTCACTGTCCTTTGATTACTGGGTATCTCAGTTTTATTATCCTTACATCCATTTCCAAATGCAGAACAACTTGTAAGGTGCAAAGAACAGAGCCCATTCTCTAGGAGAAAAATATTTTTATGAGTGCAGAATATTGCTGTTCATTATCACATCTCAAATTGATAAAATTACCATGAACTGCTATGCTCAAATCTAATGATACCAGCATGGGATGAAATGATAATTACTGAAAAATAACGGGCAGGAACCCAGTGCTTCTGCTATAACACCCTGTCAGTTTGTTTTAAAAACCATCCTAACCATTTTTAAATGTCTAGCTCTGTATTAAATTTATGTGTGTTGCTGTGCAGCCATCTCTAGAACTTTTTTCTTGCAAAACTGAAACTTTACACCTGTTAAACAACATACCCCACTTCTGCCTCCCCTCAGCATGTGGCAACCACTATTCTACTTTCTGCCTTTGAGTTTGACTGCTTTAGACACCTCTTATAAATGGAATGATACCTTTTGTCACTGGCTTATTTCACTTAGCATAATGCCTCAAGATTCTTTCATGTTGTACACTGTATCAGAATTTCCCTCTTTAAAGGTTAAATAATTTTTTTTGTGTGTGTATACCACGTTTTGGTTTTCTGTTTATTCACTGGTGGACATTTGGGCTATTTCTATTTTTTGGCTATTTTGAATAATTTGGTGAACATGGAAGTGCACATAATTCTCCAGGACACTGCTTTTATATCCTTGGGTATATAAACAGAAGTTTGATTGCTGGGTCATATGCTAGTTTTATTTTTTTGAGGAACTACACCTTATTTTCCATTGTAGATGCATCCTTTTACATATCACCATCATTTCACATGATTCCAATTCTCCAAGTAACTTGCTAATACTATTTTATGGTTTTTAAAATGAGTATGAGTGACTGTTAGCTTTTCTGTTTTATTCTTCTATATGAATAAATATCACCAGCTATTTGAAAATAGTCTAAGAAAAAATACAGAAAAATAGGCTCACAAAAAATAAGTCAAAGAATAAGGACTTTTCTAAATGATTCTCAGGAAAATGTGAGTGGATATCACATCCATAAAACAATATGCTCTTAAAAAGGAACAAATAAATATTTAAAACATGACTTAAAATTAAAGCATTGAAATGTGAGAGAGAATGTTGAGGCAATCTTGTACAAAGTAGTATAGAGATGCAGAGATAGAAAATAAGAAAGAAAAACTAAGTCATAAGAATTAGTCTAGGAGAACAAAAGGGAAGAATAGAGTAGGAGAAGATTTTCTTTTTTTTTATTAATATAATTTTTTTAAATTTACATATATTTGCCATCAATTGTAATCCCCATGTACTCCCCATCACCATCTCACCAGTGCACCATCACCTCAGTCCCCCGTGCTCCCATCTGCCCTCAACCCTCCCCCTGCCCACCAAGTGTCCCCAGTCTGTCCTTGAGGAGAACATTTTCAAAGAAGTATTTTAATAATTTCCTAAAAACTAAAGGACCAGGATGAAAATATTCAGTGTCTAGCAGAAATAAAGGTTTCTGAAGTTCTGAATAGCTGGGATAAATGGAAGCTTGTATGAGTTTCTTGAAGGACATAGCAAAACAAAAATACATAAATCAGGCCACCCACAAGGAAACAAGAACCATACCAAAAAGGGATATATTAATGGAGAAAAACTTCAATTTTTTGGAGTGGAAATCACTTTCAATTTAGATCTCTGTCTAGCAATATTATCAGGCAAGTATAAAGAATACAGAGATTTTCAGATGTGTTAAAAGAAAAGGACAAAAAGCGAGGGTGGAATTTTGGAAATAATTTCAACGCAGAAGTGTAATGGAGAGTCCCAGAATGATAGCAAGGTTGCAATTGATTGGCAACCATTCATCATGATTGCAGCAGGAGAAAAGTTTATTTAGGAAAGGAGGTATCAGAGTAGAGATAAGTAGAGAAAGAGACGCCACAGATTCATTACTACCTTTGATTCTTTAGATTAATGTAAAGAGATGGTATGACAAGTATTTCAAGAGGTAAGTAAAATAAAAACAACTCCAGAAAAAAAAAACTGTACAGAAATTAAATATATTCATACAGTGCCATTTAGTTCTATAAATGAATATTTATGGAGTCACTGTATGTAAACTGCTTACTGAATTGATTTTTTATAATTATAGAAAACATGGAAGACATGGCTATGGAAACCATTCTTAGAAAAATATCAACATGAGTAACAGAAGTTCAGAGCTAGAAGCTGGGGACAAGAAATGAAGGGCACTCACACCTGTAATATATGGGAGAATAAAATAGAAATTTTAACAGGAATATTTAAGTAAAAGTGGTTGCTGTTGGGGAATGAACAATTGGAGTGTATGATGAGTTCTGATTATAGTTCATTTCTTGACTGATCTTAATGTGTGTAGATTACATGGATTAAAATTCAGAATTTTAAATATATTAAAAGTGAAATTTTCTTTATATAGCAAAGAGAATGAAATTTTATGGCGCCTATAGAGAAATACAAAAATATTTTGAAAAATCTTAGGAATACATATATAAATATATATACCAAATTACACATATTGGCAGACTAAAAGGTAATAACAAATAAAAAATAGGTATTTTGTGTGATAGGGAATGATTCTCTTTGCAACATTTTATTTAATGTTTTTATATTGCTTTTTCATGGATACAGTTTAGTATTTATGGATCATTTTATGCAGCTGTTCTAACTTTCAGTAGTATTTATGAAAATGTAACGTGTCAGTGAGTTACATGAGAAAATAGCATCCTATAAATATGCTGCCTTGGCACTAAGAAAGGTCACTTTGACTATAATACAATGAGGAAGCCCATTTAAGCTATGCTAATCAGTTTTCAATTTCTCTCATTTCATATATGTAAATTATTGCTTTCAAATATGGTTTATGTTTGTGGTAAATAGATTTTATATCACTGAATGAATTGGGTTTATTGCTGGGAATCTATACTTTATCCCAAGCAGTGTCTTGCTGCTGGGAGAAAGAAGATTTGGTCTGGTTTTAATGTTTTCCAAATGAAAGCATCATTAAGGATAGCCTGTTTGTATAGTCTTTGGTTGGTCTGTTCTTTTGGCTGGGTCAATGACTGCAATACCTGTGTATCTGGAGTTCTCTGAATTTCATCTGAGGTGCTTACCACTAACATTTCCAAACCAGTAGGGACAAAACTGCTGCAGAAGAGAATTTCTGTAAAATGTCCTACCAGTTTTCTCTTTTTATCTGTTGAACTTCTGATGTTGATTATAGGGGGAAATTTGATGCCATTTTTCTTCAGAACTTCTCATTCACAGGACATGGGAGAGGTGCAGTAAAGAGTTAATACAGTCATATAGTCGGCCTGAGGCCTTTTTTCAGAAGGTCTGCTTGCCAGATGGACTCTAGGCTAGCATATAGAACTTGGTGCTTGGCTCATTCTCCAAAATAAGGGTGAGCCACTGTGCCTGAATTGTTGGCACAGCAATGTAATCACAGTGAATACCTGCTGCTTCTGGAACTGACTAGTAGTAAGTGCCACATGACCAGGCCCCAGGACAAGTTTTTTGCTCCTAATCTCTAATGGGATCTCTGGGCAGAAAGGTACTTTTAGTTGCTGGAGAAAGCAGGAACTAATGTACCCCCTCATTTGAGGGAGAGGGCATAAGGGAGGCTACCATTGTTTTCTCAATATGTGTATTGCAGTTACAATTCAGTTGTATGTTCTTACCATGTGGTTGTAATAGTCCTAACCAAGAGTAGAGCTGTGTGCTGAGACTCCTGAATCCTTCTAGAGAAACTCTGAATGTGGGGATGATCTTTGCAACCCCCGATCACTCCCCACTTTTAACAAAACTTAATCATGCCCTTTTCTTTCATCTCTTCAAACCAATCTTCTTTCTCCCCTCTGTGAGATCAAAGATTTTAGAGTAGTTCTACACAGATACCTTTTCAAAGAAAGGACTCAAGTTCAACCGTTCTGAAGTGGTGTGTTTCCACTGGGGTTTCACCTGCCGTGCAGTCAACTCATTTTCCCTTTGGACACGTGACTCTTTCATGTTTTTGAATGGAGGTTTAAAATAACCAAATTGTGTTGAGATTTTCTATTGACTCCCAAATGGAATTAAACTATCCTTCCAGCGTCTTCAGGTTTTTTGTCTAGTTTGATTGCTTATAAGGGGTTACAAAAGCGGATGGGCTCTTCCACAGCACTCCAACCTCATTTGTCTTCTCTCAGCAGTGCAGTCTCGCTAGTCTCAGGTCATTGACACATGCTGTTTTCTGTCCTGGGACATGATTTCACCAATTCTTTCCCTTATTTGTTCCTACCTATTCTTTAGTTTTAGGCTAAAATTTACTTCCTAAAGGCACTTTCTCCCAGATGTAGAAAGGTCTCATTATATACTCTGATTGTGTTCTCACTCTGTCTCATAGAAGTCATTAATTAAATCCTTACTTGTTTGATGTGTGGCTCCCATTAGACAATAAATTTGATGAGAAAAGTATGGCATCTGTTGCAGCCCTAGAATCTGGGACAGGGCCAGGTGTATGATGGGTCCAAAAAACCAAAAAACAAAAAAAAACCTGTCATATAAAAGAGGGAAGAAACTTTGTCTTATTGTAATGTTGGACCTGGCACACCTTTTTGGTCCCACTGCATAGGTCACTCTCTTGGGACTCAAGGAGCATGTCTTGAGGTAAAGGTGGAGAAAGTAGCTTATTTTGAAAAGTTTATTTAGAACATAACACACTACAAAGTAAGGAGAATATCAGCCCAACAGTAAATAAAAAGTTGGTTCCCTCCTTTGGGCAGCTGAGATTGAGTCTTGCTTGGGTCTTAGATTATGTAGAACATGCTGCTGAGTTCTGAGAGATGAGGAATTAGATAGGAATTCAGAACCCCCTTCTATCTTGTTTGAAGGCTACTTTCTTGATCCTTAACCGCTGATATCACGAAGCTATTCCACTTGAGGGCTTAGCAAGCTGCTAGAGAAGTCCCTTAGGCAAAGAGTTGAAAATACTTGCAGTAGCAAAATCTCAACCTCTTCTGGAATGGTGTTGAGGGGTTGTAAGCAGGTCACCAATAATATCTGCTATAATGGAAATTGAAGCAATTTATAATTGGGTCACATGTTAAAAATGAAAGGGAAAATGTATGTATATATGTGACTGTTACTGCTTGGGTATATTTTGGGACTTAGGCAAGGCCAGTGAACTGCAGGGGCAACTAGCCCACAACAGATACATAATTGGAGCAATAAGAAAGCCTACATTGGCTGTAGCGATGCAAATCTTGCAGATTCTTTTAAGGGTCCCGAATGAGTGACTGGTACCACTCTGTCATACACAGCCATCCCTATCAAGAGGAATATTGTTGACAGAACTTGTCTTTGAGAGTGTTGTTTGATGACTAAACATTTTTGGGAAACAATTTTTCTAGGTGGATGGTTAACAGGACCTAGTAGCTGATTTGATGTAACCAAGGAATTGAACTACCCTGGGACTGAACACTCCTGAGTATTGTGTCATGCTCATTATTTTTGGAACTTCAAATAAATACCAAGTGAACTCTCTCCATACTTAATGTTGTGGTTTCATATCTATAGCAAAACTATTATAAATACCTCATGGAGCATGCTTAGAATGTCCCCAATATGTGTAAAAATGACATATTCTTTCTATTTCCAAGAAGGGGAAAACCACATATTAAAAAATAAGGGAAGGAATAGGAGAAGTTTTTTTATAGGGTTGGGCAGCAGTGAGATGCTCTTTGAAACTTCCTAATATGTGCATTGAAACCCATATGGTTGAGGAGCAAAATGAGAAAAATCAAACCACAAAGCGTAATTGATAGGACTCAAGATCAGGACCTCTCCATGTATTTTAGGCATGGCAGATAATCAGATTAAGTTCTCAGAGCCTCTGTGGGATGTTGGTATAGGATAATGAGCTTGAACTGCAAACCCAGAAAGCTCTATCTTGAACCACAACTACCTAGACCCTTGACTCTTCCTTTTCGCTTTCCCTATCTCTCCCAGGGAAAGAAAACGGGCAGCTACAGAGTAAGAACTGTGTACCAACGCTATGTCAGTTGTACAGTATGCTAGCTCATTAATGCATGTGGCAGTCCTAGGAGGTAAATGTGTAAATCCCCTTTTCAATTGGGGATCCAGAAACATGTGAATCAAGGTTGTCAAGGTTGGCCAGTTAGTAAATGGCAGAGTCACACTCATCTTACTCTGCTTCCAAAACACGTGCCTTTGTATAATTTTACGTGACCCAGGTAGCCTCTCCATTCACTATTGACCTTGGGAATACAAGTGCCTCTCTCATTTCCCATGCTCAGGAATGTGGAAGGCCACACATTACTGCTTGTTAGTGTTCCTTCCCAGAGCTGGTGTGCCCTTTGTGTTGGCAGGGTGCCACCCCTGCGACAGATGGATCCAGTAGACAAGGAGACAGGCATTAAGGATACAGAAACTTCTCACTAGAGTTCAACATTGTTTAAAAATACTTTCTGCAGAGTCCAAAAAAGAAATGGGAGAATTAGACTATCAGAGCATGTAGCAGGAGCTCAGGTCCAGTGTGTGAATGGGGTTGGGGGGGGTGATTTTTTTATTTTCCACCTTCCCTGGGGTTTGCTTGGCCCAGATTATAGATGTTTTATTTGCAGGCGTGGGCGCAGAGATTTGGATGTGGGGAACCCTGCTTTTTTAAAATTTTTATTTGTTTTTACAATGTTTATTTTTTTTTCTCAGGTGTAGGTCCCATAGAATTTCTACCACCAAGTCACCCGTACACCATCACCATAGTCCCTTGTGCTCTTCCCGCCCTCGCTTTGATCTTTTTCCCTCCCCTTTCCCTGCAGAATGTCTGATTTATGGTTGTCTCTTTGTTGTTGTTTGGTTTTGTTGTGGG
This sequence comes from Galemys pyrenaicus, assembly GCA_019455555.1. Classification (NCBI taxonomy): domain Eukaryota; kingdom Metazoa; phylum Chordata; class Mammalia; order Eulipotyphla; family Talpidae; genus Galemys; species Galemys pyrenaicus. The sequence continues at coordinate 3,139,695 of JAGFMF010011739.1, read as the reverse complement.
TTTTTTATTATTTTCCCCTTGGTTCCTCATTTAGTTCCCCTGTAAGTGAATCCATCTGATAGTTTTCTTTTTCCTTCTGACTTATCTCACTCAACATGATCCCTTCTAGCTCCATGTTGCTGCGCATGACATTATTTTATTTGATTGCCGCATAGTATTCATTGTGTATTTATACTACGTCGTCTTTATGCAGTCCTCTATTTTTGAGTATTTGGGTTGTTTCCATGTCTTGCCATTATAAGTAATACTGCAATAAAAATAGGGGTGCAAGTATCCTTTTGAATTAATGTTTTTGTGTCCTTTGGGTAGATCCCTAGAAGTGGAATAGCTGGGTCATATGGTAGCTCCATAAAGTAGTTTGAGGAACCTCCACACAACTCTTCATAGTGGTTGGACCAGTTTGCATTCCCACCAGCAGTGTAGGAGAGTTCTTTTTTCACCATATGCTCACTGTTTGTTGTTGCTAGTTTTTAAAATATGTGCCATTCTTAATGGCGTAAGGTGATATTTCACTGTGGTGTTGATTTGCATTTCTGATTATGAGATGTTGAACATTTTTTCATACGCCTGTTGGCTATTTGCATTTCCTCTTTGAAGAAGTGTCTTGTAATTGAAGTGCCCATTTTTGGACTGGTTTAATTTTTTTGCTGTTGAGTCGTATGAGTTCTTTGTGAATGTTTGTGATCAGTCCCTTATGAATTGTATGGAGTGCAAAAATTTACTCCCAATTGTAGGGTGTCTTTGTTTTGGTTAATGTTTCTTTTGCTATTCAGTAGCTTTTTAGTTTTATGTAATCTTCGCTGTTTATTTTTTTCCTTCACTTTCTTTGCTTTGGGGGGTGTTTAAAGTTGTGCTGAGATTTGTCATGTAGTGTTTTACCTATATTTTCTTCCATATATTTTATGGTTTCAGGTCTTATGTTCACTTTTTATCCATTCTGAATTGACTTTTGTGCATGGTGTGAGGTAGTGGTCTAGTTTCATTCTTTTGCTTATGTTGGTGCAGTTTTCCCAGTACCATTTATTGAACAAGCTGTCCTTGTTCCGTTGCATATTCTTTGCTCCTTTTGTCAAAGATTAGTTGTCCATATATGTGTGGCTTTATTTCTGCACTTTTCATTCCATTGGTCTGTGTGCCTGTTTTTGTTCCAGTACCACACTGTTTTAATATCATGGCTTTGTAGTATAGTTTGCAGACTGGTAGTGTGATACCTCCATTCTCCTTTGGTTTTGTCAGGAGATCTTTGGCTATTCATGTTTTTTTTTGTTTTGGTTTGGTTTTTGTGGCTGCATGTGAATTTCATCAATACTTGTTCTATTTTTTTGAAGAATGTCATTGATATTTTTATTGGAATAGTGTTGAATCTGTAAATTGGTTTTGGTAGGATGACCATTTTGGCAATGTTGATTCTTCCCATCCACAAGCAGGGGCTGTCTTTCCATTTCTTTGTGTCTTCATCTATTTCTTTTAACAATGTTTTATAATTTTCTTTTATAGATCCTTCATCTCTTTTGTTAGGTTTATTCCCAAGTATTTGCTTTTTTTGTTTGTTTCAATTATAAAAGGGAAGGTTTTCTTGATTTCTTCTTCAGATTGGTTGCTTGTATACAGGAAGGCTGCCGATTTTTGTGTGTTTATTTTGTATCTTGCTACTTTACTAAACTAGTTGATTGTTTTGATTTTTAGTGTTCTTTATGTATATCATCATATCATCTGCAAGTAGAAATAGCTTTACTTTTTCTTTCCCTGGTTGGATTCCTTGTGTGTTTTTCTTTTCTTTTTGCTCTGGCTAGCATTTCAGTATTCTATTGAAAAGGAGTGACCATAAGGGAAAGGCATTCAGCTTTTAAAGATTGAGAATAATATTGGCTGTGAGTTTGTCATATATGACTTTTACATGTTAAGGTATATTCTATCCCAAGAAATTCACAGGCTTTTATCATAAATGGATGTTGTACTTTGAATGTTTTCTCAGCATCTATTGACATGATCATATGGTTTTTATTTTTATTTTTGTTGATGTGTTGGATTACATTAATTGATTTTCAGATGTTGAGCCATCCTTGTGCTTCTGGAATAAATCCCACTTCATGGTGCATTATCCTTTTGATGCATTGTTGAATTCTGTTGGCAAATATTTTATTGATTGGCCTGAGGTTTTCTTTGTATTGCCTTTGTCTGGTTTTGGTATTAGTGTAATGTTGGTTTCATAGAACATATTTGGTAGTAGTTCTTCTTTCTCAATTATTGAAAGAGTTTGTGTAGCATAGGCACTAGTCATTTGTGAACATTTGGTAGAATTCATTTGTGAAGCCTTCTGGTCCTCTTTTGTTTTTGGAGAGTGTTTTAGTTACCGTTTCAGTTTCACTGCTTGTAATTGATCTGTTCAGATGTTCTATTTCTTCCTTATCTAGCTTTGGGTGATTGTATCTTTCTAGGAATTGTATATCTTTTAGGTGGTTGAACTTATTAGCATATAAATATTCATAGTAATCTAATTATTTTTTTTATTTCTTCTGAATCTGTTATTTCTCCTCTTTTGTTTATGATCCTATTTGTTTTTTTCCTCCCATTTCTTTGTGAGATTGGCTAGAGGTTTGTCTATTATTTGAAGAAGAAGAACCAACTTTTGGTTTGTTAATGTTTTTGATTGTATTTTTGATTTCTATTGTTTCTGCTTTGATTTTTACTATTTCCTTTTACTGTTTTTTTTCTTTCTTGTTTCTTCATGTGTGCCTGTATTGCTATAAACTCTCCTTTTATTACTGCTTTTGCTGCATTCTCTACATTCTGGAAAGTGGTGTCTTCATTGTCATTCAGCTCAAAGTATTTTTAATTTCTTCTTTGATCTCCTTTTTAATCCAGTGGTTTTTAAATACTGTGGGTTTCAATTTCCATGTAGTGGGAGGGTTCCTTTCTTTTCATGATTAATTTCTAGTTTGATGCCTTTGTGATCAGAAGATCATTTGAATGATTTTGATCTTAATGTATTTGTTGATGTTTGTCAGGGGGCCCAATATGTGATCGATTCTGGAGTATGATCCATGTGCACTTGAGACGAAAGTATTTGGATTTTTTTTGGTGTAGCGTCCTATAGATGTCTGTTTAGCCCAGAAAGTCTAGGTTTTTGTTTAAAGCTCTAGTCTCTTCATTTTTTTGTCTTGTAGTCTGTCCATTGGTGAGAATGGTCCATTGGTGTTGAAATCTCCTACTACTAGAGAAAACACATTACTGTTATTTTTCTCCTATCCTTTTTACCTTTTTTCAGTTATTTAATCATGGAATTTTAAATTCTCTATCTGGCAAGCTGAGAAGATCTTCCAAGTCATTGTTGGGTTCTGGTAGTTGGTTTCCTTTTTGTAGTGTGTCCTTCCCCTGAAGGCTTGCTTGGTTGTTTGTATTTTTCCTTCTCCCTATTGCTTGTTTTCTAATTTGTTCTATGGATGGTACACTGTGCTGCTGGTACTGGGGGACATCTCTTGGGTGTTCCTTCTGGTATGTCGAGAACAGTGGTCAGGCCAGGTCCAACACTATTATGCCAAACTTCCACAGGGGTAGTGAGGCTGTGGTTATTATGTTGATGGCACAGTCCCTGAAATCCCCTGAGTATTTACTCAGTCCCAGATGGGGACTGTGGAAACTCTTAACTTCTGCCTATAGCACTGGGGTTGTGCTTACCCGGTGTCAGCAGCTCCCCTTGATGGCAGTTCTCATGTATCTCCCCACAGACCCAAGTCACAGGCATGTGAACCCAAGCAGACCTGTTCCATGTGTGCTTTTCCACACATGGCCAACTGGCTGACCCTTGTGGGTCCCTCCCTCCACTCCAGGTGTAGACTGCAGAGTCCCCAACTTCCACCAATGGTGCCGGGGTTGCATTTCCCCTATGCCCATAGCTCAGCAGCAGCTCCCGCATGTCTCCCCATGGTCCTAAGTCGCAGGCGGGGGAAGCTGAGCAGTCCTGTTCTATGCACTTTTCCATGCATGCTGACCAATTGGCCTTTGTTTATTTGTGGGTCCCTCCCTTTCTCTGTTCCAGGTGTGTCCCAAGGAGTCCCAAGCCTTTTCCAATGGTGCTGGGGTTGTGTTTACCTAGTGCCAGTTGTTTACGTTGGTGGCAGCTTCTGTGCGGCTCCCACAGTTCCAAGCCACCAGGCATGGTGCCTTGAGTAGTCTGGCTCCATGCACGCTATCCTGCTTGGTCCCTTCTTTGTTTTTGGTTTTGTTTTCTCCTTTCTTTTCTGTTGCTTGGACGTGTGAGTGGGGGAGGATAGCAGGGTTTTGCTGCTTTCCTCTCTTCTCATCCCCTGTTGTTGTAACTTTTCAGGCAGGTTGCCAGTATTGCCCAGTTTATCTAATGTGTTCAGTTCTCGTAGCAACCTGCCTCTTTTTCTCCCTATCAGTTGTTTTTAATGGGAGAACTTACTCCTAGCATCTCTTGCCTCCATGTTGGTCAGCTGACTCTTGAGACACCCTGCTTTTTTTCCATCACATTGAGTCACAAGTTGTCACTTTGGCTGCTGAATGGCTTTCTCCCTCAACATCTTTTCATAGTGTTAGCCTGTAAAGAGAACTGTAACATTGGTGGAAGAATTCTTTGCTGCATGAAATTCTTGACTGAAGTCATAAACTAATCAGATTCTGAAATGCTGCTATGTAGAAATTCTCCTCTTTGACTCTCTGGGGCTTTCACCAACCAAAGATGTGATGATTCTGCCTTTTATAAGTTAAATTTTCCAAGTAATGTAGCAACCAGTGAGGCTAATAACAAGAGGGAGAGAAGTATATCTTGAAATCCAATTTGCGAGAGGAATGGAATTGAATTTGGAATTCGAAAGTTAGAGTCAAACTGAGATATATCTATATATATCTCATATACATATATGTAGATATGGTACACCCTAGCTATAAGGAATTTTGAAAAATACTCATGCCTAGGTCTTGTCAGTTCTGGTTTAATTAATTATAGAAATGTTCCCTGGAGGAATAGACTTTTGGTTCTGGTTTAATTGGTACAGTATTGAGTGCAGCTTCGGAATCAGGTGTCTTTTTTTTTTTTTTCTTTTCCGTTTTTCACAAGCCCACTAAGTTGGAGAGCTACTGGAATAAAAACAAACCTGTTCTTCCCAGAATTCTGAAATCAAATAATGCTTAAAGGAAAAACAGAAAAATATGATCAAACACCAGGAGGTTTTAAGGTCAAATTGTGAGAAACTGGCACTCACCCTTGCGGCTGTACACACCTCAAATTAGTTACAAACAAGGGATCTGGCTGGAGCTGGTATGCCTGATGGTATGCTCATGGTGGGAAAGCACCGCTAATGCAAGCGTGATGTTTTTATGTTGAATTCTTCTTCACCCATCTCTCCTGAAGAGCCCCATGTTTGTGATAGTTTCTTCAGAAAGGTAACTTAAAGGTGAAATCCATCCAGGGTCTGTTTATCTCGGAGACCTGCTGCATAACGCTGTGCACAGAAGTGTGACCTGGGAATTTCTGAACATCAGACCAGACTCAGATGACTGACAGGCAAACCAGAGAGACACACAAAGCATAAAATTTGAGCTGATGATAGAATCCAGGTCAGACCCAGTGACTGACAAGCTGCCAATGACACAGTCAGGAGTTCGGCTACATCTTTCATAGCTGGAGTCCCAAGCCTATCAGATAGCCCACAGATCTTCCTCTGGCTACTCTGTGAGTGCCAGGCATGGACACGGTCACTCAGGAACCTGCCTGTTAGGACTTCTCTGGTAGCTGAGTGATTTATCTTAGGACCACTAGTCTTGAAACTGAGTTCATCTCTGTCCTGCCGTGCCGTACCCTGTGGATGTCTGACCCATGGAAAGGAGTAGAAGACTGTCTTATAGTCAGTCACGGACACACACACTTGGGGGCATGAATATGTGATCTGAGGTGTTCTCATATTCATTTGTTGGCCCCTGGGAGTAATCCCGAAGCAGTATTTACTCTGTCCTAGAATGGCTTTTCTCATTAGGGATCTCTGCCTTTTTAGGACTGTACACTTGAGATGAAAAGTCAGAATGTACACTAAACGTGCACTGTGAGGGTGAGGGCAGCGGAGCAACCTCCAAGCCCTCTAATGTTGTGTGGCTGACACCCTGAGAGGCATGTTTGGTCCTTGGCCAGTGAGACAGTCTTCTCACTTCCACCCAACTGAGAGCTAACTTCTCTGCTTTTAGGTAAAACAGTGGGACTTTATCACAAGCTCTCCAGCCACCATTTCTCAGCTCCTCCCTCTCTTGACATCTAAAGGCCAGGTGACCATGTGCCCACACAGCTGACACAGGAGAGACACAGGTCCGTGAAGAAACAATGGGGAGTGCAGGGTCCCATCTACAGGGAACAGCTGATACTCCAGTCAGTTGTTGCCAGAGTGCAATTGGACATCAGGATTTCAAAAGACTCTACACAAATGTACTGTTGTTTGAAATCTCCTGATTTAATGTTCACAATAAATTTTTGTTTTTAAAACAGATCAACAAAAATGGTAAGTCAGCTAGGTTCCAGGGCTGCCACTTCTGGTCTCTATCAGAACCACCTCTCTCTATGCCTGCATGTCTCTCTGCCCTTCAGTTCCGTATATTAGCACATGGGAGGGATCTAGCCCTGCTCTAGTGTTAACAGATCATCTGTCTGAAGTCTTAGGGAGACAGTAGCCTCTGACCCACTGACACCTCATCCCATAGGAAAGATATAGGCAGGCCCCTTCCTCCTGTTGCTCCTTCTAGACAGTAAACCCCAGAGTTTGGTGCTGTGTGACCACAAGACATAGTCCAACCTCTGAATTCATCAAGAAATAAGGTGGATATATCTTAATGCTTCTAAAATAAGGGAAGAATGTGTGCAGAAAAACTAGCTTATCTATCCCAGAGAAGATATAAGATGTTTGACTTGTGCTAAAGCCTGATAACATCAAATATAAATATATATATAAAATGCTTCAACTCTTTCTCTAATGTTCCATTAAGATTAAATATTCAACTTGGGCCTCCTTAAAGAATGATCCTTTATCAATTTAGGTAGCTTTAAGTGAAACATGTGACAAATACACAATGTATGTAGAAACTATTTTTTTTCTTCTCATTTCCAATTTATGATCTCCATTCTTTTTTTTCTTTTTCCTTACAATTTATTTTTTTATTTTGTTTTTATAAATTTTTTAAATTTACATATATTTGACATCAATTGTAATCCCTATGTATTCCCCATCACCGTAACACCAGTGCACCATCACCTCGGTCCCCTGTGCTCCCTTTTTGAATGGATTCTTTTCAGACTGGTAGGAATTATACAGTGTCCATGGTTAGTTCAAGTCAATAGGTTTTGTTACTAGAACCTGTCAAGGTGGCCATTTCTCCAGTGTCTGTGGGTGTCTGTCCTACCAGACCTTGGTGTAGCAGCAGCAAGAGGAATTAGTGACTTTGTGGTATCTTTACTTTCAAGAACATAAGTAGTAAACTGTGAGTGATGTTTAGCAAACTCACAGGCAGGAAACTGGGGGTCAGAGTGAAAGGAGTTAAATAAGTTGCTGAAATTTTGGGTACCCTAAAATGTACTATAAACTGAATGTTTTCAAAATGGTATATGGCTCTATAATAGTCTAACCATGTAAAACAAGAAATTCCACTGTGCCTGGCATTTGGGGGGAGGGATTTGTCCTCTGCTCTTCTTGCCCAGGCAGGTGCTATCTTGGTCATCTCCGGGGGGCCTGAAGTGGTCTTAGGAAGACTGTGAAGCAGCAGTGCTGGGCAGGAAGCAAAAGCTCGGGATGTTGGGACTCACAGGACTGAGTTCAGCCCCGTGTCCGGCTCTGAAGAGACTGAGGTCCCTGCCTGGAGTGTTCTCTCGCACCAAGTGGGTGGGGCATCTCAGGTGACCAGGGTCCCTAAGGGTCAATGGCAACTGTCACCTGCCCAGAGCAAGCTGAGGATGGGTCCGCCAAATTCTGCTGAATCTCTTAGTTCTCTATGTTGAATATTTAGTTTTCCTCAAACTGTAGTTTTCCTCAAACTATAGCATTTGGTGTAAATCCAAAATCAGGAGATGACATAGTAAAGAGCATAGGGTTTATTGAAACCCATCTCACTGGGGACCAAATCCTGGTATCACTTTTGACAGGTGGCCTCCTCTAAGTCTATTCTTTATCTACTAAACAGAGCAGAATCATAGTGACAAAATTTTACTTGCTTAGGAGACAGTTTAAGGACAGCACTTACAGGACTGTTAAGGCCTCTGCAGTTACAGTTTAATAAACTAATTGAATTAGAACAAACTCTTTCCCTATATTTAAAAAAGACATCCCGATGATAAAGACACCAAGTATGACATCAATAAATGATCTTGAATTTTTCATGGGCCACAGCCGTCTTATCCATACCATTCCAGTCTCTGGGCACAGAGAAAAGTAACTGTAGCTGATGCTAAAGTCCACCTGGAGCAGAGATACCTGTATCTATAGTCATACTGTAGCTGTAGATAAATATATGGGTGTGTGTGCTTGTGTATATGTACACATAGAACCAAATGCTAAGGCTTCCTTTTACTAAGCATCTATCATTGAAGTCAGGCTAAGAGAGAAGTGTTCAAACCTTAACAGAATAGTTCAGTGAAATGCCACAATGTCTACATCATTTAGGTCAAGAAATAGAATACTAGCAGAATCCTCAAAGCCTCTCTCATGCTCCTACCCCCTTCTCACATTATCTCCCCAAGAAAGACTCTAACCTGACTTGCAAGCCCATGGATAAGTTTTGTGTTTTTGAACTCTGTTTGAACGGTATTCTGTGTGTGCACTTTTGCAGTTGAATCCTTCTGTTAAGAGTTATTTCATAAGGTTCATATTCTCTTAGCTGATACATGAATACTTGTCTTAACACTCACACCAACCTGGGTTATGTCATTTCCTTTTCATTATCATTCTCAAAAGTGTCTTGATTTGGATAATAGGTGATTAATCCTACCTGCCACTAAGGCAAAGATAAAATCCTCCCACACACCCTATAGCCAGCCCTTTTATAACTTTCCCTTTAAAACTCATGCCCAGTGATGATTAGACCTGATATTCTTGGTATCCACATACTGGGAGAAAGCAGGGGAGACCCTGCATGATCGTTCTGCATAAAGGGCCATGCAAGCTGCCGAGGACTGAATTCTGTCACTGGTTTGAACCTCCTTGATGGTGACCCTCTTCCCTTATGGGAGCTGTGCTGGATGAGGTAAGGGAAAGGGGCAATTTCATGCAGTAGTGGAGTAAGTAAGTGATTTCTTAGAGTAGAAAACAAGACTGGCTTCCATAGCAAGGTGTTGAGTTGCTCCTCTGGGGGGTGTATTGTTAAACTTACCATCACCCTGCCTTTTCTCCAACTCACAGTTCAACACATTTATGCTCTGACTGGCCTCAGTGACAAAATTATTGAGAACATTCTTTATAGTCCCTTTTCTTCTATCTGATCTCTGTACTGCAGTTACGGTCAGCCATACTAACTTGGAATCAAGGCAGCCTGGACAGGTACATTTTAAATGAATGACCTGTAAGGCCAGCATGACATGCTTTCCCCACCCCTCTAGGATCAGGTCACCCTGAAACAACTGCTGGTTATAAAAGAGATACTTCCTAGTTTCCAGGACATGATAAAGGCACTAGCAACACTGGGCCAAATATGAACAATTGCTCTTACCTGCCTCATGTGAGGTGTGTCCCTGGAGAGACTCATTTAGCAGTGTCCTTTGCTTGGTTATTAGGAGATTTCAAAAAATAGTACTCCCTTGACAGAGCAATCATCCTGAAGGAGAATAGAGTTATGAAATCCCTGAATGCCTGCCTTCAGATGATGGAAGCACTACAGTACATTTATAGAACACTTTTAACTTCTCAAAGCCCATTCAAAAAATTATTTTATCCTTGTAATAATAGCCTTGGTCAGGCTGAGTATATAACTTGGAGTCTCAGGTGTGTGATTTCACTAGTCACTAAATTGCATGATTTCAAGCCACCTGGTCAAATACTGCAACAGGCTTTCCAGAGATTATATTCAGCTCTGTCCCTCCCTCCCCAGCTATATATTATGATAGTAAAGAAATTCCAGTTTCTGAGCTGTAGAATTTTTTACATGGAGAAATACAATATTTACTCAAGGAAATGGGCTTCACGACAGTAGGTTCAATGTGATGGCGTGTGGAAAAGTGTCCTATCTAAGGCTAAGAACAAATTCTCTTCTGTTATTCAACACTTTCCAAGTGTAGCAATCATATTAATGTGAATTACAAGGTTGTTCTTATATGGATGCTAAATCTTGCCTTTGCCTTCAGAAATTGATTATTTGTAATCTTTTTCAAATCTGTATCCATGTATATAATTTGAAGAATATCCACCCAGTGTTAAGTGATATCTTCAGTGGGGTACTACGGATTCTGAAATTTTTGTTCTTAGTTTAGTGTTTTCCAAATTTTCTGCATTAATACACTTCAAAAGGACTTTTTAGAAAGATACTATGCAACCCCCAAAGACCCTTAATCATGGCACAGCACGCTAACCAGGAAAGATGAGGTCCTTCCCCATGATGGTTATGAAGTAGCAGATACAGTAGTGAAGCATCTACAAGCACTTTTTGCAGTGATAGTTAAAAGAATTTAGAGAGATACTGCTTTCAGGAAAGGAAATAGAAATTGGTTGCATTGCATTTCAGGATAATGCCTTGGACATATATATATATATTTCTGTACAGTGTAGGAATAGCATACATAAAAAGTTGTAGGACTAATTCACTTGATTCTCTGGCTGATTTTTTCCACAAGTAATTTCCTAATAAAAGAGGGAGATTGAGTTCCATGTTACAGATGACGGAGGGCAATGAGTACCACAATTTAAATGATATGATTAAGTAAATAATAGTGGGAATCTAGTTTTTCACTCCCCAAATATTGGCAGAATAGGATATCCTAAACCAACTACATCAAATAGGTGGAAAAGTGTTAACTGGGTGCTTGATGTTTTTGTCATACTTCTATAAACTCAGAATCCTTTGTTCATCAGCTTAACACAGACCTCTACTTCAGAGCCAGATTTATGGTGTAAATACAGTTAGGCTATTGGTTTTTGTCTTACTAACACTGTGCTAAATTTTATATGCTCAACAGCTTTGCTAGTATTAGACCACCATTTCTGAAGCTGGTCTGTTGGGTATAAATCCTGCACAGGTGAAGAGCATGTCAGTCAGAACTGCCCTTCAGTGGGGGGCCCCAGAGACGACTCCTCAGAGTCAGAAGATTCATTGTTGGCATATCAAGATTACGTTTGGTCAAAACCTCAGGACTTTCTGCTACTTGTTGTTATGAAATCCTATGCTCAACAGTGCCAAAACTAATTAGGTTGACCATGGTGTCAGCTGCAGAGATAGGGGTGACTGGTGAGCTCAGCACAGATGGATACATGGTGAGCAGTGCCAGCCTCTCATCCTCAGCCGCCACCCTGCCATGAGTGACCAAGTTCACCCTCAAATGATTAGACAGGAATATTTAATGACATTTCTCTGATATTTTTTGTGTGTTTGTTTGCTTCTTTATTATGAAGCAGTATAGAAATGATTGAGTAATCAGGACACAATTTGGACATGAGGAATCTTACAGACTTGGTTTCTGAACCAGGGCTCTATAAAAAGGTTAAAACACACTAACTGGTAAAAGATCTCTTTAGGAGGTTTAAACTGTTTACGTTGGTATCTACTTTTTGACTATGCATAGGTAGCAAATCGAGTCAGTTTGCAAAAATTCTTTTTTTTTTTTATTTGTGTGTGTTCCTTTCTTCCCTTATCAAATGCTTTGTGTTTCTGTCTTTGATGCCAGTTTCTGTCATTAGATCTCCAATTCAATCAAGATAACATGCTTAGAACTTTCATAATTCAAGTGTACTATGGCAGAGGATTATGGTTGCACTTTTGGTATATGTGGTGACCCTATACTCCTAAATCATATATAGTGTTGTAAGTCAATGTTACCTTTAAAAAACAATACAAAAATTTTAGAAAGCATTTGTTTCCTGAATTTTTTAACTGCCAAAAATTTTATATTAATAATTTTTTTTCTATTTTTTTTCATTTTTTATTAAAATATTTTAAAATTTACATCTACTTGCCATTAATTGTAATCCCCATGTATTCCCCATCACCATCTCACCAGTGCACCATCACCTCAGT
>JAGFMF010011739.1:3046777-3122889 GCA_019455555.1 Galemys pyrenaicus | reverse complement strand
TGCTGAGTTTAGTCCATTTACATTAAGAGTTAAAATTGTTATGCTGGCATCTGTGTTTGCCATGTTATCTCTTTTTGTTTCATTTTTTCCTGCCTTATATTTTTCCTTTTTTTTCATTTTCCTGGTGGTGTTGGTTTTAGTACTTGTTGCAGAATTTTTTTGTAGAGGAGGTCTGGTCATAATGAATCTCTGGAGTTTCTGTTTGGCAAAAATTCTTTAATTCTGAATCAGTATCTTTTTTTTTTTTAAAGATTTATTTATTTATGCAGACAAGCACTGGGGTACAGGCCAGAGGTGTGGGGGGTGAGAGGATTCACCACAGACAGAGTGGGGAACAGAACAGGCAGATCAACAGAAATACGCTGCTGAGGGGAGCAGCGGGCACAGCAGGAGAGGTCTGCTGCGCCATGTGGGTCCCCTCCCTGGCTGGCGGCAGGGATCGAACTTGTGCTGCAGTGGCTGCGGTTTGCTTCATAGTGCGTTGCTTAACCCACTGCGTCACCAGGGAGGCCCCTGAATCAGTATCTTAATTTAATAAAACCAGTTTATGAAGATAAGTAAATCTAAACTCTAAGGATATATGCTAATAGCCATTAAGTTAATGCTAAGGAAATACCTAAATATATATATCCATTAAACTGATGAGAGATAAATTTTTCACTATTTAATTGAAAAGGAAAATCACATTAATTTCTTATAAGACATGAAGTCATGAACCTTTCAGTATTATTAGGTTGGATGAAATCTCTGAAGATTTTTCTAGGTTAAATTATATATTTTACTAGAAAACAATAGTTCTGTAATGAACTCACAAAAGTATTGATCTAAATTGGTGTAATTTTAGAAAACACAAAATGTATCATTTTTTCATTCAAGTGAATTAATGAATTGTCATGATTTTGTTTCCTATTAGCTTCATAATAAATAATTGCCTTCAGGTCATTCTGTGTACCAGGGACATACAATGCTGAACATGAATGGTTGAACGGTGGAATCTATCTGTGCATAATCAAGTACACTGGTGTCTCCAGTTTCTTTACAATATCTATACTCTGTTGGATTTGGCTGAATTTGTCCTTTAAATTTTGCATGACTTCTAAATTAAAGACAGAAGAGAGACTTTTAGCCAACCATAATTTTAGGGGAGTTATAAAAAATAAATGCAATTGTCAAAAAACATATGGAATATCCTGTCAACTCAGAGACAAACAGTTGTTTTGTATGAATGTTTCTTACTCATAATAGCAGGCCACATGTTCCTGTTCTTTCAGAAGTGTTTTGCTTCTCCCTCTCAGGGTTGGATATGCTAGTAAAATAACAGTTAGCTTGCATCTGGAGTGGTGACTTTTATTAGTAGAAATGATGACAGGATGTAAACTGAAAATATTGCTTGTGAAGTTGTTTTTTTAGCTTATGCTGTTGACTATAAATGAGGAAACATTGTTGATCTTGAAAAGGAAAGGAACTCACTTTTATTGAACATTTACATGTTGATGTGTTTATTTCATCATTACAATTCTAAATAGTAACTATCTCTTAACCAATTTTAAAAAAAGAAAAGAAAATGGTCCTCAGAGCTGCTAAGTAACTTGGCCAAGGTCATACAGAGGGTGGGTGCTAGGATCTGAAACTGTCACCGCATCTCAAAGCTCAGGTTCCTTGGTCAAGAACATTTTCTTTAGCCAGCTGATTATTCACAGCACAGCTGTCATTGGAATATCTAATCTAATTAGCACAATTAGCATGTCAAAGAGGGACCTATTTATGCTTTTAAATGAAAAATGACTATTGACTGCTCTTTTAACTATCAAAATCAGAAAACACAAGTTTGAATATCACTTCTAAGTCTACAGACTAAGCAAATTGTCAAAAGTCTGAATTATTGACCACTATATAAGTCTTAATGCAGATGGAAAATAGTTAAAAGTTCATAGTAAATTCATTTTAACAATATAAAGAGCACTGGAACTAATTTATTTTTAAAACCTGTAGGCTAATTTGTTCTTCATACAACATATGCCTTTAACCTATACACACAATCCTTAGGTTTAAAAATCTGTTTTTCAGTATCAGATGTCAAGAACCATAAGGGCTATATCCTAGTCGAACTTGGAAACAGAATGAAAAGAGCAAGAATTCTTAAGTGAAATGATCCAAGGTTAAGTTCTGTTTCAGCCACTTATAATTGCGTGACCTTGGACAAATGGTAAGGTTGGGAAGCCTTGGTCTCATTTGGAAAATAGGAACTCTGCTACTCACCTCCTGGGTCATTGTAAAGGCACCAGTAGGAGAATGTTTAGGGAAACATTGTAAATACAGGAATTGTTCTCTAAATCAAAGGTTATACAAGAGAAAACTTTTGGTCTGTGATAGGTTTATTTAGTGTGGGGATAGCTTAGCCATGTGAGCAAGCAGACATGACTGTTTTTCATTCTTGAAGGCCACAGTCCTGGTATTGGAGACAAAGGCTGTAAATCTCCCTCCGGACACACTGCTTGAAGTATGTCTTGGACTTTAACCAGGTTTAAGATGTGACCTTAAAACTGTCTTGTATGCACTCTCTAGGGATGGTGCCTAAGCCTTTTACTAAGTTATTTGGCTAAGATTCTAGGCCAAAGATACGTTTCAGGAACCATGGGAGGTTTTTAACTTTAGAAAGACCATCGGTTAAGCAAGAATAGGGTTGAACAAATCTAGAAAACCTTGAGATTTCTAATGTACTTAGGTAGTTTGTATAACCCTACCACTGAGGGGTACCCAGGGACCCCACTGTTAAAGGGAGGAAGCCATTTTGCATGTTCTAAAAGGGTCTAGCCATTTGCGCACACAAAAGCAAAAAAAGTTGTGTAATTTACTGTGATATTTCTTTGACTAATGTGCATCGAGAGAAAAGAAGAATTTCAAATTACAGAGTCCCAATAAAACTCCAAAAATAATCCATCCTTTTGTGGACAAATGCCCAGATAGGCAGGTGTGGCTTAAAGAGGGGTGACAGAGGCCTGAAAGCTTACTACTTAGTCTAAGGCACCTTCTGGTGAGGAATCACAAAAGGGCTAGGCGGGTTCCAAAGAACCAGGACTGAAGGAGATATCTGAAATTCAGAATGTACCATATAATCTGCCATGAGGTCAAGATAATGACTGTCATTACCTCTGCCAAATAGACAAGCTCCCAGAAGTATGTGTCTCTTACCTATTTGTCTTTCTCCAAGTGTTTTCCCCTACAGGTCTCCACCCTTAATGCCACTGGCATTTATGATATAGCCACCTCCCTCCTTACCAGCTGCCTCCCATTCAGGAAATCTGGTTCTTGGCATGCTGGGAATTGTAATCCAAGGTGGCACCATACCATGGGGGTAGAGAAAATGGTGCCCATTTCCAGGGCCACTTAGTTACAGTATTCAGCAAAGTGTTTGTGTGATAGAAGGCAATGCCTGGCTCATTTAATAGACTCATGCTTCTCCCATACTTAAAACCAGTAGGACCTATAGATATAATGATATAGATTAATGATGTCCATTTATTTTCAGGTATTAGAGATCCAATAAAAATGATCTCACAAAATGGGAAACTATTTGCTAATGTAACTGGGTAGTACAAATGGTGGTGTTGTCTTTAGACTCC
The DNA here is from genome assembly GCA_019455555.1 of Galemys pyrenaicus. Lineage (NCBI taxonomy): Eukaryota > Metazoa > Chordata > Mammalia > Eulipotyphla > Talpidae > Galemys > Galemys pyrenaicus. Next base: position 3,119,266 of record JAGFMF010011739.1, on the reverse strand, counting down.
ATTGAGCTGAGGATTTAAATGAAGTCGTCAGGATTCTGCTCTGCTTCTCTGGTTTGGCTCTAGCATTCTCTCCATTTTCTGCTAGGGTCTTTCTTTTAATATTGAATCTTTTAAATTTTTTAATCTATATTTACATTTTTCATTTTGTACAGTGTTTGATTTCTCCCTTGAGATGTAGCCCCATAAAATTCCTACCACCAAGTCACACGTGAAACATCACCACAGTCTCTCGTACTCTTCCCGCCCTGGTTTTAATCTCTCTCCCTCCTCTCCCCTCCTGAATGTCTCTGATTTATAGTTTACCTGCTAGTTTTCTTTTTTTTTTTCCTTAGCCCTTATTTGGTTCCCCTATATTCCTTCTATAAGTGAAACCATCCTATATACTTCCTTTGCTCTCTGACATTTCACTAAACATAATCCCTTCCAGCTCTGTCCTTGTTGCTGCAAATGTGTTTATCTTTTTCAATTTCTGAATAGTATTCCATACATATTGTATAGATATACCACATCTTCTTGGTCCAGTCATCTGTTTGGGAGCATTTAGGTTATTTCCATATTTTAGCTATTGTAAATAGTACTGCAATAAACATAGGAGTTCTGTTAGAGTCTCTTTGCGGGGTTACAAGTCCCATAGTGACTTCAGGTCCTTAATGTCTTTACTGTTATAGATTGCTGGAGAAAAGAATGTGTTCCTCTCCTCTCTAGAATCTGCATTCTAAAAAGTGCCTTTCATGACTCTGCATAGGGAACCTGCCTGTCCTTGAGCAGCAGGCCTAGAAGCAGTGTTACAGTGTTACTCTGAGAGTCCAGTTTGAATTGCCTGCTCACCCCTATGTCTTAACCCAATCTGCTTCAGGCTACAGTATCCTGCCTGTGTTCTGAAGAATCATTTAGGGCATAGCTGAAAGGTTGATATCAGTGAGGGCATACCAGTTGAAGAGTAAGTGACCTTAGACCAGTCCATTGATTCCTTCAGCTATGTTGATTAAGGTCCTAATATGTCAGATTCTAGTACAGGGATATATCGGTGAGCAGAACAAAGTTTCTGCCCTAGTGGAGCGAGAGGGAGTGCACTCACCATCAAAAGTAAATGATCATACATATTTATGTCAGAAGGGAAGTAAAACGGTAGCAGGGGTAAGCGGTATATGAGGAAAGGAAGGCTCCTCACTGGACAAAGATTTCCTGATGAGAGTCAGTGAGACTTAGAGGTGTCTGTAAAGCTCCAGTAAGAAGGAACAGGGAGTGCATGGTCCTGAGGTGGTGGAGAGAAGAGGTGCGACAGAGCAGATGTTGTAGCCATGGAGCCAATCACTGGGCCACAGTGAGGATACAGAAAGACACTGGAAAGGTGACATGCCCTTTCACCCCGGTTCCAAGACATAAGAGCTGGGTAACTTTGATTTTTGAGTTGGGTGGGATTTACATAGCTTCTGACTAGCTAGGTGGAAATCTTGCTCCATTACAATTAGTGGGAAATGGCGGAGTCTAGAGAAAAATGGGAGTGTAAAATCTGACAAGTGACCTAGGTGACCACATTCTACTTAGAAAGGCAAGACAGGCTTTACTGTTCCAGGACAGAGTCCCCTTCTGTGCAGCAATGTCTCCTGACATTCTGTCCATTGAACACTACCTGGGTTGGTGGCTCCAGAGTCTCAGCTCTGTCCTCTTCACCCAGGCACTCCAGCTGGTTTCCCCTTCCCCATGCCACAGCCAGAAAGTCGGCAGTATGTAGAGTTCACCTTGCCTCATTGCCTGATGTCCAATGTCTTGAAAGCCATTTTTTCAAAGGTAGTATCTTGTTCTATGTATCCATGTTGTTTTAGACAGGAGGGTAAATCTCATCCTTTGGTTCCATCTTGGCCAGAAGTAGAAGGATGAGAATATCCTAAGAAGTTCCTTACTCCTGGAGTTCTAACTATGCCTGAGAAGTAGCTGAATTAAGACCCACCTCTTGGAGGAAGCAAGGATTTCTTACAGGCTAGGAAGACCTGGGTTGTATGAAGATTATAACCCAAGAAAGAACAAGGGTCTGGTAATCCTGGGAATCAAATCACATTCCTAGTTTAGAGCAAGTATAAACCCCAAGGAATGTTTTAGTGCAGAGAGAGATTGTTTCCTTTCTTGTTTGATTTCAAACATGGAAATCCTGCACCTCCCACTGCACAAACACGCTCGGGGCTCCCCGCACAGTGATGAATGATAGCCAGAAGAACTGCGTAACTGGCTGGGATAATGCAGCCTCGGGGAATCTGCGTCACAGCACTGCTGAAGCAGATATTTGGGCCTGATCTGCTAACTCATCAGACTCGGTGGCATTATGGCTCCTCATGTATTTTTAAATAACTGAACACAGTGCTTTGCTTCTTCAGAACACTTGACTTGACAGGCCCAAGGCTCCTTAATTTGGAATCATCAAAGATGAATTGAAATGATCAGACAGGTAGCCTCTATAGTGGAAATTAATTATTCACTACATGTCAAGATGTTGAAATCATTTGTTACAAGTTTAGACAAAGTTTTTGTCACTGAAGTTCATCCTCATTATTCAAACACAGGACTGGCAATTCATAATGGATTCAAGAAGAAAAGCTTGTCAGGTGAAGAAAGCGGACGGTTCAGAAGGCAGTGAACAAACTGTGTGTACTTGGTTGCTTTCCTTTCATCCAATTGTCAGAGCTAGAATTGAGATGCAAACATGCGTCAGAAATAGGTTCTCCATTGTAAAATTCTCACAGCTTTGCAGTGATCTGAGCGGCATGGGCCCCACACAGCACGGCAGAGGTTTGAGGGCCAAGCAGAGACCACTGCCACCATCTTAGAAGCTGGCTTTTGGCCAGGGCTCACATCTCCGCTCCTGTGCCTGTGTGTTTCTTATTCTGACTGTTATAAAGTCTGTTGCCCTAATGTTGAAGTCGTCTCACTGAGTTCCTAGGCAAAATTCTGAGAGGTTGCAAATTGAATGGATTGTTCTTGTCTCTGCTCAGCTCTCAGTAGCCATGATGATGTCTGTGGGTGATTAAGTGATGCAGGCAACCTTGCTTTCTACCTTTAAGAAGTGTGAAGGCTGACACTCATTATAGCAAGTGCTGAAGCAAACAAATCTGTTCACATGTGCATAATGTGAGTAATTTGTGGGGCCACATGTGGTCCTGAATAAGACACATGACTGGGTTAGCTAGGATGCATGCAGGGGGATTAGGTAGCACCACCTGTTGCTGGGTATACTGTCTTCAAAATTATTTTTAATTTGCTAATTGGACAAAGCTGCCAAAATCATAATTGCAAATCTTAACATTAACTTTGTCTTAATGTCCCTGAATTTAAATTTGCCTTAATTTCTCTTACTGCTCACACACACAAGCTCATGAGAACATCAGAGGGTTCATGATTTTGTGAGGTTGCATCTTCATGAGAAAATCATGTTTCCATGCACGTCTCATTGATACAGGCTTGGCTCCTCACGGACCATGCTGGTGGTCATTACCTCGGCATATAGCCCTGAAAAATTTGGAGACAACTGTCAGACACATGGCAAATACCTGGTCTTTCTTCCTCTGCTCCGGGTATTTGCTGTAGTAATCAGCTTCATGAAGACACCAAGGGCCAAATTAACTCCCAAGAAAGAATTTGTCACAGTTGTCTGTCAAGAAACCTCCTATTACAATGAACACAGTATCAAATTTGTTTCTTGTATGTCAGCTACACCTGTTGCTGCCACTCACTAGCTCAGTAGTAGATTCTAAGTTATTTGGGATACTTCAGCAGATAGCTTTTAAATGTAATCATGGAAATGAGTAGACTCATTTCCATTCAAAAACAGTTATGAGGTTGTGGGGTCAGTAGTTTTTGGCAAAAGAACGCAACTTTTCAATGGAAGAATCTTTTGGTGTGAGACTGGGGTGGCCACAGGTTGTTCCTGACACTGATTTAGTGGTGACCTCTTAGAAATGCCAGAGGTATGTTCCTGACTGGATCTGGGCTTTGATGCCACTCTTCCCAGGGGAGTGAGCTAAAAGCGGAAACCCAGCTCTCTTAAAGCCTTCGGAGAGGCAGGCAGCAGGTGGTGGTGTGGTTTTCTGTCACATCACTTGGTTGTCAACAGTGGGATCACCTTGCAGCCCTGCTGATGTTCGCAGTTGTGGGCAGAAGATCCTTCCCCCTGGGGAGAGGAGAGGAAAGCCCCTTCAGTGCTACAGTCGATCACCCCGCTCAGAATGGGACATTTTCCTGCACCCCCGGGATGGACAGGTTTGGTTGTAACTCTGAAGCTGAGCCATGTGGCTAAATCAGGCTCCTGCTCCACTGTTGCATTTTCAGAACTGTCCTCCGGTTTGCCTGTTTCACACCCTCCCACTTCGGCAGCTTCCTGTTTGCAAACAGACTTGCTTGTTAAGTGGAGAAAATCAAGTTCATATGCATTTGTGTCAGGGAAAAGAGGAGCCAAGCCAGTTTTTCTGGAGGAAGGCAGCTGCGTTTGAGTCTTGATTAAGAGAAAAGAGGATTCTGTTCTAGAAAGTAAGATTCCATGAACTGCCTGCTTTATCTTTCTTATGCTGTTCATTTTTGAGGATAGTAATGGCCTGTCCACCGCTGGGTCTGAAAGACAAGTGTGCCATCTTGATAATTTGACTATTTTTTCTAGTACTGAGAGATTTTTTTCCATATGTATACCTTTTGAAGAAAAGCCAGGTATCCTTACACCTGGAATTTTAGCATTTATGCGTTCAGGATAGGCTTTGATATGTATTTCTCAGGGAACCTGGTAAAAACGTGACTGCAAACAAAAACTTGCTGATTTAGTTAATTCTCAAAAGATTTTATGTCTTGGTAAGAGCTCATATTTTAGCAAACTTCTTAAAGGATGACCCTTAGAAGGAGATGCTATAGCAAGTGTGATTTCCAAAATGTCATGAAAAAAAAACTTAACTGAAGAACTATTAATTCCTAGTGGATAAGTCAGGTTTGATAGGTGAGGTATCCTCTTGTAAAAACACAGCGTAGTACATTAAGCATGACAGAGAAGTGCGCCATTGCTATAGATGCACACAGAGTTTTGAGAGAGAGGTATAAGCATTGCCAACTGGGGAGTAGAGAAATGATAATTGAACTAGACTTTAAAGAGTAGAAATAGACCAGGTAGAGAATATGAGAAAACCATATTCTAGGTAATGAAAAAGCACAGAGGAAAACAGCAAGATATGAAACATTTGGGCAAAGTGGTGTCTAGTCAGTGTTCACTGTGGCCAGAGGGTAGAGCAAGTAGAGGAAGAGGATCCTATAGAACATAGCCTACAGAGTAAGGATAGCCCATAGTGACATGTCATTGGAGGTTTGCGGGAGGCCGGGGGTGAGGGGTTGTAGTTTGAGACAGCTGCTCTAGGAGCAGTAGAGTTTGAAAAAATGAGAAGGGCAAAGTGAGATGCCCTAGAACCACAGGCACAAGGCCTTTGTCAAGACATGTGGGGTAGGGCCTTAATTTCAGAGCCAGAGTAGGGAGTAAAGACAAAGTGGCACATTGACAAAATATTTAGACATTGTAGAAAGTGAATTGGAAGTGAGTTGCTTTGGGGAATCAGGGCAATCTGCTAGCATGGTGAAGGCAGAAGCAAGAATGCAGTGAGTTGGAGAGTGGAATGGATGGAGGGAATATGCAGTGGTAAGGGTAGAAACTTGAAGGTATAGGAGATGGCAGCAAGGGAGTACCTTTGGGAGTATCCAGCCCAGGATGAGGGCTGTTGACCTCTCATCCTGCTCTTTCTCTCTCTCTTTCTGTGTGTGTGTGGTGGGGGGGAGAGGGGGTGAGGGAGAGAGGAGGAGAGGGAGGGAGGAAGAGAGGGAGAGATAAGGGAAGCTTAAGCTTTTACTGGGCAGAGGTGGGTAGAACCAAGTAGAAAAGGAGCCAGAGAGCCAGTAGATGGTACAGGAAGGGGATGAATAATGGGGAAAGGTTTCTGAGGAGACGTAGAGGCTGGGAACCAAGAATTAAGTAGAGAAGAAAAGTCAAATTTGAAAAAGCCACTGGAAAATTAAGGTTACTGAAAATCTTGGATCTATCTCTTCTGGTAACAGGACAAAGCTGAATTTCAATCTTTCATTCAAGACAAGCATCTTAAAGCTGTCTTTCTGCTTATTGTTGACTTTCCTGGAAGGGGCATCAATTTCCAGCAGAAAGTTGATAGTGACTGTTTGGAGGTAGGCTCTGCGCCATGAAGCAGTCAGCTGGAGAATGGACTCCACTTCCCTGAGTCATAAACACTAAGCTCCTGTCCTGCACCTTTTTCTAGTTTGTGTTTTCCTTTGAACTTTTCTGGGCTCACTTTCTCAACTTCAGCACTAGAGCCATTGTTTGAAGCAGTACCTTTCCTGACTATAGCTAAGACTCCTCTTTAGTTCTAAAATTCTGTGGTGGCACGGCTCGAAGTTGAATTAGTGCCCATTTATAAGTGTTGAAACAGAAGGAAAGAGTGATGCAGTGTGTGCTTATCAGTGAGGGCGCTGGTGTGGATGGACTCCGTGTGTATAAAACCCGCATGTCACCACCAGGCTTCTGCAGTACAAGGGCATCTTGCCTGCATACGCAGCGTATGCTTCAGCTCAGAATATATGCCAAGCACACTTGAGAACTTTCATGTTTGCAGCTGAAGTACAACACAGCTGGCCTCCTAAATGATTTAAAGTCTTCCTCTCCACCAGCAGAATTAAAAACTAAGCAACTGTTATGGTGCCTCTAAGAGAACGGGGATGCAACCTATAATTATGAATTTATCAGACAATAGGTGACTTTCCACAGCAATCTTTAACGTGTTACCCTAATCACATTTCCTCCTTTTGGAATCCAGCCTCTTTTGTTATTTCCTAAAGAATTTGAGTTACATGGAGGGTGGAATAGGAGAAACGGTTATGGTACTTCTCCAATGTCACCGACAGGGTAAATGTCATGAGTTTCCTCTTCTCTGCAGCTGAGCAACCAAGGGTTAGAAGGGTGTAAGTGTTAAGGTTATGGGTGCTCAGTAGGTGACTTAGGGATCTCAAGCCTGCGTCCCATGTTATATGAACCAGCAAAGCTTATTCCATTCTTGGATGTAGTGGTACTTGTATTGGCATAAATTTATGAAGACCGAAAAAATCAAGGTGACTGTTGGATTTCTTGCAAGCCATTCCTTTCAAAGTTGAAGTACCTTTGTACCTTTTCTTACTTGTTCTTGTAACATCCTAATGAGGTAGGGTTTGTCATCTTCATTTACATATGATGAAGTTAAAATACGAGGAAGTCAGTCTGCAAAGCAAATCACAGGCAGGTGTGGCACTAGCATCGGGTCTTAAAATGTTTTTCCCTTTAGAAAGAAAAAATACATTTTCAAAACTGAACCAGACTAGTTCTTTACCTACCTCAGAGTAATCTGTTTGGGAACCAAATAAGTGACCAAGGAAAAGAATAATAACAAAAAAACACAACAAAAACAAAAAGACGAGGACAAATCAGAAACACTTTGTGGAGGGGAAGGGAGTGGGTTGAGGGCTGAAAGAGCACAAGGGACTGAGGTGATGGTGCACTGGTGAAATGGTGGGAAAGTCCACGGGGACCACAGTTGATGTCAAATATATATAAACTAAAAAAAAAAAAATGTGAAATATGCTCAGAAAGAAGAGATAAAAGAGCAAAAATTTCCTGGTTCAGTATTCGGCCACCTTTGGTCAGATGGAATCCGTTCAGGCCGTTCCCTCTATGTTGTAAATGGTACACTGTGGCAATGCTGATTTACAACGCTGCATATAATTTAGGGGTTTGGGTTCATACCTCCTCAGATGTATGTCACCATACCACACCCACCACCCAGAAAGTCTCCATAGCCCATTGGGCTCCTTCCACACTTTGTTCTCTACCCTCTCCTTCCTCCTTAGTGTTAATTCTACAGATTTCTAGGATTTGTTATTGGTTTGGTTTTGTCTGACCCATTGTTTATTTTACTTGTATGCCACATACAAGTAAAAACCATCTGCATCATGTCAAGCAGTGTTCCAGAGACTGAGAAGGATGGTGAATGACAGAGTTGGCCCCTGCCTTACAGAGCTCAGTCTAGCAGGAAACTCAAGCAAGTAAACAGATGATTTTGATTGTACTATTGCCATCACAGACTTTTTCATAGTGTGTCATATGAACACAAGAGAAGCCTGTAATCTTCTCTTGAGGTGGTGCTTAGTTAGGGAAAATTTGCCTTGAAAAGATAACTGGGACCCAAATATGTTAGGCAGGTCAGAAAGGGCATAGATTGGGAAATTGAGAGGAGGGATTCACTTGTTCTTCTAGCTGGAACTGCCGAAGACCAGCTCAGACTAAGGGCCAGGTTCCCACAGGAAGAGACAGTGTCAGCAAATGAATGAACGGGTTGACACAAACACTTGACCAGGTGTGAGCATCTTCCACCGATAGTCTCAGCGGGTCTTTATTTATACATTACAAGCAAGTGGTGGGAGTACATCCTCATGTGCCTAGAACAGAAAGATAACTACATTTTTTTAAAGAACAGTTTGAGGTCTCTGTGACCTTCAGCCACAGACTATTTTAAAGTCTATGTGCGAAACAAAACATATTAGTATTTTTTTATATATAAATTTTTTTTAAATTTACATATATATTTTTTTGATATACATCAAAACTTTAACAGTAGTTATTCTAGGAGTTATGTAGTGGGACTAGGGCAATTCTTAAATTATACATGAGTATATCTGTTTTTCATTATATAGATGTGTGTATCTGTATATACATACATATACTTTTTTTAACTTTCACAAATTTTATTTTAATTTTTTTTAATATAAATTTTTTAAATTTACATATATTTGACATCAATTGTAATCCCCATCACCATCTCACCAGTGCACCATCTCCTTGGTCCCCTGTGCTCCCGTCTGCCCTCAACTCTTCCCCACTTCCCTCCCCACCAAGTGTCCCCAGTTTGTCCTTGTCTTTTCATTTTTGGTTTTTGTGTCTTTATTGTTGTTATTATTATTATAATTGTTTTTATTCCTTTCCTTGATCCCTATTTGGTTCCCTTATATTCCTCCTAGGGGAGGAACCATGTGATATTTTTCTTTTGCCTTCTGACTTACTTCACTGAGCATAATCCCTTCCATTTCCATCCTCATTTTACTAAAATTGTAGTTCATACATAGAAAGACTCCCTAATGACAAATAATCATTACTAATTCTAGGTTTAGAATATAGAAATTAGTGGTGTCTTTTAAAGATTAAATATTAAAATACTATTTCTTTCTATGTATGACTACAATTTTAGTAGAATGAAGACAGTAAAAAAGGGGAGGAGGGCAGAAAGGATTCATGTGATTTCTTTCTTGTCTGGGAGACACAGAGCCTTTCACAGTGGGCCAAGTTACAGAGGCCTTTTTTAGGTTCCCAAGACTGGTCTCCCATAGATGTTTAGGTTTGGGAAACTATTTAATAACTAACTTTTGAGTTATTATTATTGAACAACCATATTACGATTACAACTTTTACTATTTAGTTTTTTGGTATTGGTGGTCTTACGGTATCAGTTTTAGTGAACTTTGTGTAACGTTATTTGCCAATCATTAATTCATCATCAAAATGCATAGCAGTCAATTTTACAACCACCCCTCATGGGTAATTTTCCAGTTATCGCTTAGCATGCTTTTTACAAAATGGTGACATTAATATCAGCCAAAACAATGAAGATCCAGCAAGGGCCAGCTTGTGGAGCATCCTGACATCTCAGGAGTGTCCCTCATACCCAAACCATCGTCAGACAGTACGAGTAGCATAGGCCTTGCCATGAAACATGGGCCTAGAGGTAAGAAAGATCCTAGTGAACTGGAGAAAAACTTAATAAAAGCTGAATTTTAGAGAGTGCTACCCATGAGACCAAAGAAAGAGCCAGAAGCCAGATATTATTATAAGACTTTATAGGAGTGGGTATCTAATTATCAACCACTGTGGGTTTTATGGTGGAGTGGAAGGAGACAAAAGAATAATTTTGAGTTTGTTTACAATCCAGATTAAATATTGAAGCCTGGACTGGGAGAACAGCAAGGGGGATGGATGTAATCTGGATGATTTGGAAAGATGAGTGGAACTTGGTGACAGCTGACAGTAGAAAAAATGACATAGGAGAGGGACTTCAAAGACTGAGGTCTGCTTTTCCATTCATCACAATGCAGTTGACCTCTTTATCCAGTTTACCCACCCTTCTTCTTCCTGAAGCTCCTTTTCACTACTGTCTAGTTGGAAAACTTTGTCACCACCTCAAAACAAACACCAAACCCACTGGCAGTCACTTCTCACTGACCTTCTCCCCAGACCATTCCACCCACTGATCTACTTTTTATCTATAGATTTGCCTGTTCTGGTCATTTCCAGTAAGTATGACCATACATCATTTGTCCTTTTGTGACTTGTGATCTTTTTTTACCTCCAGGCCCATGTTCCAGCTAGAAGAACAAGTGAATCCCTCCTCTCAATTTCCCCATCTGTGCCCTTTCTGACCTGCCTAACCTATCTGGGTCCAAGTTATCTTTTCAAGGCAAATTTTCCCTACCAAAGCACCACCGCAAGAGATTAGAGGCTCTTTTTTTTTTTTTTTTTGCTCATGTTACACATCATATGTGTTTCTGATTCCCAAAAACAGGTCAGTTGGTGCTATAGCATGAGAAAAGGAAGCTTCCAGGGCTGAAAGGAGAATCTGAGTTCTGTTTTAGACATCTTTAATTTTAATCACATCTAGAAATTCAAAGATGTCAGGAGGAAGTAGGTAGTAAGGACTAGAGGCCCAGTTTGAGAAATCTTGGCTGAAGATAAAGAGCTGGGTCTTTAGCTGAGGAATCAAAGCATTCAGAAGGGATGAGATTACCCAGACCAGCAGGGAGAATAGGATGAAGGCGACACCTAGTTGAAGAGCCCTCAGGCATTGTTAACTTCAACGAAGAAGACAGCAAGCTTGTTGGAGGTCATTCTAAAAGCATTTTTTTTGGGAATAGAAAAGAAATGACAATTCGGAGAATACAGAGTCAGGTTGAAAACCAAAACTGACTTCTAAGGGAGGAATCAGGTGGGTTTTTTGTTTTGTAGGTGGGAGAGGGAGTCTTGCAGAGTATAGAAGAAGTTGTATGATATACTGGATGACTTAGTGGTCAGATGGAGGAGTCACAAGGTAAACTATTCAGGTGACTGGGTCACAAATTAAAAGTAGCTACAAGTTCTCTCCGTTCTTTCAATATGGTATTTGCATTTTTGTTGACTGTGGACTAGATCAAACTGCCAATACTGTACAGGGATCATCAGATATAGTTTAAAGAGAAGAATAAGGTGGCTCTTTCTAGTAATGTCAAATTTTCACAGTATGCACCATGTAACAGGGAGAAGGGGAGAAGAAGGGTAAGCAGGAGACTGAGAAGGTGCTCCAGTGTCAGTCACAGAAGGACAAATGATGTGTACTTTCATTTACTGGAAATGACCAGAACAGGCAAATTCATACAGTTAGAAAGTAGATCAGTAGACTCCATGGTCTGGGGAAAAGGTTGATAGAAAGTGACTGCCAGTGGGTTTGGTGTTTGTTTTTGAGGCAGTGACAATGTTTTCCAATCAGATGATAGTGAAAATTGCATAGGTCTCTGAACATATGACAACTACTGAATTGTTTGTCCAAAAGGGTGATTTGTATGTGAATTATATCTCCATGTAGTTGTCCTATTGGAAAGGAGTTTCAGGAGGAAGAAGGGTGGGTAAACTGGATAAAAGAGGTCAACTGCATTGTGATGGAAGGAAAATAGAAATCTGGTGGTGAACAAAATGTTATACATACAGATATTGACTTTAAAAAGCTATATATTTAAAACTGAAATAATAAACTAGTACTTTAATGAAACTAAAAAGGTTCTTCAATTAATCAAACCACCTTAATTGTAAGAGAGCATGTGTAGGGTGGGGGGGAGGGGCAGGGGTATTGTAAATTGGCTTCACCTGCTTTTATCTAAATTGTTCAGTAGTCAGGTTGAGCCCATCCCCTCACAGACGTGGTGGGGCTTAGAAGTTTATGCTTACAGTTCAATAAATTAAATTAAAAGCAACAAACCAACATGAGAAGGACATCTCATTTCCAAACCACAAGACTGTGAAAATGTTTTCCTTGGTACAATAAGCACAAAGCAGTCACAATATAAAAGGACTCGGAGGCATCCAAGGCTTTGAATCACCGTCGTTTTTCACATCACTCCTGAGTGAACAGTGTTATCTTTTTACTTTTTTATTTAACCACAGAATAAACAAAACCTATGCTTGCAAAAGTGGCAACTGAAAATCTTGACTTAAGTCACGAGTCTATTTTCCATTACTGCAGCTGTGGGCTTGGCCTCAGTCCTCAGTCTTTCCAGGACCCTACTGAGCTGCTGTCTCCTCATCTTCGCTTCAGTTCTTCAGGGCTACCTGGGGAGTTAAGATGGATATGCTAAAACTGAAGGGAGGGGAGGAGAATCCAGCCCAGTGGGAGGTAAGAACGGGCACATGGGCAGCATATCTAGGGGAGTCAGGCATATGAATCAAGCAGTAATTAGCAAAGTGAAAACTTCTGGCCCTGTGGTTGTAGTGATCAGTTCCATGCACTGCTACTATTTGGCCAAAAGATTGATATGTCCATACTGAAACTGGGGACGTGGAGGCTCAGACAATGGGTAACAATCCCAGGCTTATACGTGGAAAGTCAGGGAGCCAGAGTCTGAGCCCTCCTACGAACTTGGACACCTTTTCTTTCTTTGGCATCATCACAGCCTAGGTCCTGTCCACTGGTATGAGAGATGTGAGAGCTGACTTAGGACTGGGTTAAGCCACATCCTCCCGAAATAGGCACATTAAAATCCTCTGCAAGCTTCTCACGAGAAGCAGCCTGGTCTTTGGGTATACTTCTCAGCTAGACCACCAGGGACTACAATCATGGCTGAACCCAGCTGGTTTTTCTTTGGAATGCCTCTGAACCCCAGCAAGGCACCTGTCCTGGTGTCAGGTGGCGCATCCAGGAAAGAGGACCCAGAACACTAATTATGCTGGTGGGAGCCTGGTTTGACCCTGGGTTTGTTGATAATTAGCTCTGAAGAAGCAGAAAGGCAAGGTTTTTATATTTATGTCTAGTTCTCTGTTTGCTAGAGGACTCAGCAGACCCTAGGGTAAGGCATTTATAGGTGCCAGAGTAGCACAGGGAGGTATAAATTCTCCAAGTGTCTTCAGTGATTCCCATCTAATTGGGACTAAGTGAACTCCAACTTTATAAATGTCCAAAATTGGGGAAATTTTCGTTACCACACCTGAGGGAGAAATACTGTATTATGAAAACATAAACATGGATAAACATCCATTAAATTAAAATTAAAGAGAGAGAGAGAAATATTTTTTAAAAGATAGCTGTTAGGGCTATAGAATGTATTTGCCAATGAAATCTTTGTGTAAGTGGGAGTTGTAGATAATTCTAGCTCTGCTTATTTTTATTATCTAAGCAGTGGAGGGGGAAATAGTCGGAGTGTCACACTCAAGCAGTCTCTGAGAGAAGGATGAAAGGAGGTGACTGGGAAGAGGTTTTGTTTCACTGAGCCCCATGCTAGCAGTAAAGGAGTGCCGTACGTGGACCCTCGTTTCTAGCGTTGGAATTCTCAGCCCTAAAGAACGAAAAGCTTGCTTTTAATTAAGCCCATATGGGACTGAACCATTCAGTCATAGTGACTGAACTCACGAGAGTTTTATCAATCAGAGTACCGGTTCATTTTAATTTAGAAATTTTTTTCTGAAGGCTAGAAAACCCCCTATTTATATCTGTTTTATCTGGTAGGTTGAACTTTTGAGTAACGCGGTTATAAGGTGTATTTAGAAGCACAAGAGAGTCTACAGCCATACCACCCTGAATGCGCCTGATCTCGTCTTTTGATTTGGAAGCTAAGCAGGGTCGGGCCTGGTTAGTACTTGGATGGGAGAAGCACGAAAAAGTAAATGGGTGAATTTTAAGAAGTTTAAGTCCCATAAAATGTGGACAGTCGACAGTCTTCTCCTTGAAAACATAAATTTAGAGACAAAAAAAAAATCAAATTACTCATTGAAGGTTTGGTAATATTAGATGACTACTATTAGTTTTATCCCTCACCTTCAGATTTTACTTCCTTTCATTGCCATGAACTTCAGTGTATTTTTTTAAGTGAATGTTTGTTTCACAAGGAATGCATTTTAAATAAACTGCTTCCAATTTGCCTTCTCAAAAAACTTCCTCATTTCCAAATTGTATGGATTTCTTACACTCCCACTGGTCACCCTATGGGTGATCTTTTCCAGCCTCTCTGACTTTGTTTTTTTAGGACCTGGTATTCAGAATCATGAAATTTGGTGTCCATTGAGGGACACTGAGGCAGCACCAATGAGTGACTGCTCTGTCCAGTTCAGGGGGTCAATTATTCTTTACTCCCCAGCTCATTGTTGAGCTAACAGTTTTCTTTCTTTTTTTTACTTTTAATTCTATTTTCCCTTTAATTTATATATATTTGACATCAATTGTAATCCCCAGGTATTCCCCATCAACATATCACCAGTGCACCATCACCTCAGTCCCCCGTGCTCCCATCTGCCCTCAACCCTCCCCATCCCCTTTCCCCACCAAGTGTCTCCAATTTGTCCTTGGCTTTTCGTTTTTTGGTTTTTGTCTTTATTGTCAGTATTATTATTGTTGTTGTTGTTTTTATTCCCTACCTTAAGGTCTTGCCTTTCTATTTAAAACCTGCTTGTGGTATGCTGGCTCCTGCAGAGAGAATTAGTGGTATATTTCTGTTTCCAACAAAACAGTCTACCAGAATATAGGCATGAAAAGAAGCAATTTTAACTGTAATTGCTGCTACAGGAAGATCAACAAAGGCATTGCTAAAGGAACCTCAGAAGTCTGGAGAAGACTTCAAGACCTGAACCCTGAAGGTAGATGGATCAAGCATTTGCTAGGTGATTAAAGTTGGGAGGAGGGACAGCAAGCCCTTTCTGAGCACATGGAATGAAATAGGCAAATAGAAGTTTTCAAGAACTTGGAATATTCTGTATTCTTGAGCCCTGCTGAAACATAAAGTCATAGAAAGCAGACAAAGTGGGAAATGAACTTGGAGAGGTAAAGAGGAAAAAAGACCAGAAAAGGTCTTGAATTCCCTGTGACACACTAAAATTAGCCTGTAGGTAGAAGAAAGCCTTGGCATTTTGAGTAGCATATTTTGAAGGCATCTAGTTCTAGGTTCATTTGCATATTTTGTCATTCTTAGCAAGCACCAGGTCGAGTTTGACATAGAATCAGACAGAAAAGGTTGGATTTATTCCCTCTGGCATTAGTTAAGGCAGTTCTGCACATTAGTTTGTGCTTTTCTTTGAGGGAGAATTTATTTAAATCATAGTAACACACATATCAATATCATATAATTTGCCATTTCAATATTAAGTGTAATTCAGTGGCATTAAATACTTTAACAATATTGTGTAACCATTGCCATATCTCCAAAACCTTTCCATAATTCCAAATGGAAACTCTAAAACCATTAAACAGTAACTCCACCTCTTGCAGCTTTTACATGTAAGTGGAATCCTATAAAATGCCCTTTTATGTCTGACTTATTTTAGCAGAATTTTCCAAAGTTTTACCCTTGCTGTAGCATGTATCAGAACGTCATTCCTTTTGTAACTGAATATTCCCCTCCTATGTATGTACTACATTATGTTGATCCTTTCATCTGTTGATAGATGCTTGGGTCATTTCTACCTTTGGGCTACCGTAAATAGTGTTGCAGTGAACATTGATCCATAAGTATTTGAGTTTCTCTACTTTCAGTTCACTTGGGTACAAACCCAGAAGTGAAATTGCTAGGTCAGGATACTCCTATGTTTAGCCTTTTAAGGAAACACCAAAATGTTTTTTCATAGCAGCCCCAGTGACAGTGTATAAAGTTTCTAATTTCCCCCACATCTTTGCTAATAACACTTGTTGTTTTCCTTGTTTTGTTCTATTGTTACAACTATCCTAGTGGGTGTGAAATAGAATCTCATTGTGTTCTTGTATCCACAGGTTTTGGGATATGCAGAGCTGTTTTCTAGCCAATAAGACCAAGTTTTGAAGACATTTTAGTTCATGAGACTTAAGCTCATGTTTTTACCATGGTAAATGCTGTTTGAGTGTAGACTTGTGTTTGCAAGTTGAGGCTTAATCATTGGAGCATTCTTTCAGACTTTTTGAAGCAAGAGATTCCTTTGCTCTGAAATGCCTCCTAGAGCATTCACAATTTGCTAAAACTGCAGCTCCTGGCAATTGAGGTACACCTAGCTGTACCAGCCCACTTTCCTTGCCCTGGTTCAGACAGTCCTTAGTCTAATCTCTGGACTAGGCTGGGGCAGTGGCCTCCTGCTGCTTTTCATCACCTCAACTCCTGTTTCTAAGAGCTCAAGCACTGAAATCAGCTCTGTCACTATTAGCCATGACACCTTGGATAAGTCAATTAATCTAAGTAACTCCTGTGTCTTTACCCATAAAATAAGAAAACATTAGCACCTAATTATCCTGTTGTGAGGACAGTGCTTAATGACCACCTTAGATTACGCTCTGTAATTATTAGTTAAGGGGCCTGCAGACTTACTGTTCTAAAAATCTGATTAGCACTAGTTCCATCCATGTTGTCTCAGATGGCAGGAGTTCATTGTTTTTATAGCTGAGTAATGTTCCTGTGTGTGTGCGTAAACCATATTTTTCTGATCTACTCATCTGTCCTTATCTGTTAGGCTGTTTCTATAACTCAGTTGTTGTCAACAGGGCTACAAAGAACATAGGAATATATATAACCTTTAAAATTCGTGTGTTTGTATTCTTTAGGTAGACATCTAGAGGTGGAATTGCTGGGTCATATGGTAGTTTCATTTTGAATCTTTTGTGAACCCTCTATATTGTTTTCCATAGGGATTGAACTAGTCTGTGTTCCTGTACTCACAGGGTTCCTTTTTCTCCACATCCTCAACAGTACTTGTTTGTGTTCTTTTGAATGTGGGCCATTCTTACTGGGGTGAAATGGCATCACATTGTGATTTTGATTTGCACTTCTCTGGTAAGTGATGATAGGCATTGTTTCTTCATGTGTCTATTAGCCTAAAGTCATCTTCTCTGCAGAAGTGTCTAGTTCTTCTGCCTAATTTTTGGTTGGGTTGTTTTCCTTTTTGTTGAATTGCATGAGTTCTTTATATATTTTGGATATCAGCCTCATTAGACATTACATGTAAATATTTTTTCCTGTTCAATAAGGTGGCAGTGTTTTAGTGACAGTTTTTCACTCTGCAGAATCTGTTTTTTAAAGATTTATTTATACACACAAGAGCTGGGGTACAGGCCAAAGTCGTGGGAGGTGAGAGAATTCACCAGAGACAGAGTGGGGAGCAGAACAGGCAGATTGACTAAAATACACTGCTGAGGGGAGCAGCAGGCGAGGCAGGAGAGGTCTGCTGAGCGATATGGGTCAGCTCCCTGGCCGGGGCTCGAACTTGCACTGTTGAGCCGCACAGGTTCTTCACAGTGCAGCGCTCAACCTGCTGCACCACCAGGGAGGCCGTGCAGAATCTTTTTAGTTTGATGTAGTCCCAGTTATCAATTCTTTTGTTTGTCTTGCTGTTGGAGACAAGTCCCCAAAGATCTCTCTGAAACCTATGTTGTGGAGTATTTTGCCTCTTCTATGTATTTTATCATTTTGCATTTAAATCCAAGTCTTATAAATACTTTGAGTTGATTTTTTTTGTGTATGATGTAAGATAGTAGTCTAGTTTCATTCCTAGACATGTGGCTGGCCAGTTTTGCAAACACCACTTATTGAAAAGACTTTCCTTGTTCTAGTGTATATTCTTGGCTCCCTTATAATAAATTAACCCCTAAGCAAAATAAGTGAGAAAGGCAAATACTGGATGGTCTCAGTTATATGTGGAAGACAGAGAAATGTAACAAAGTGTCAGTTGACATCAAAACAGTAATTTCTAACATCTAACTGCAAATCTGCGGCAACCAGTGGTGTAGGTTAGTAGGGAGGGAGCATCGGAAAGGGTAGTTGAGGCACTGGTAGTAGGATGGATGTGAAAGTACACTTGGGGAGGTTTGAACCTATCACCCTCAGGATATATACAAAGATGTAAACCTGCATTACCTCAATAAACATAATTTGAAAAGATAAAAAGTATAAAAATATGTACCAGAAGTATATATTTGGTCATATAGTTCTCAAAATCTTATCAACTGTCTTATCAATCATAATATTGCAGCAAAAAGTTAAAATACAAACAGTAATAAATGTTGAAATATATACAATTTAACTAGTAATCAAATGCTGCTAATTTGAATAACAGTGAAATCAGATGACAACTATCAAAAGGAGTGTTGGTAAGGATGTCTAGAGACAGGAATATCATACATCATTGTTTTGAGTCTAAATACATTTCTAGAAACCATTCTGGACATAGATTCAAGTTTTCAAATATAGATGACTTTAGATATAGAAATCATACTTTAAGGAAATACATAAATATGCAAACTAGGACATTCTTGTAGCATTGTTTACATAATGAAGAAAAAACTATTTATGGAATTCCTCTGTTTGCACTACTTTGTATTTGGCAGCCTGTACAAGGACCTTTGCCACCTAGGTTGAGGTTGCTAGTTTTTTTTCCATTGCCTCCTTTTCCTCACCCTCCTGAGGCACCAGCCAGTACAGACCAGACACATTTATGTGACTGGGACCTAGTGGACTCTGCCTAAAAGAGCCTCATATAAGGAATTTGTCCTTGACCCTGAAACTTATAGAAAGACCCTTTCTCTATGAAGCCCTGCCTGGAATTTTGGACTAGATTATGGCTAATTTATCTCTATTACAGTGGTTTACTGTTATGTAGGTGCCTTTGCCTTGGACTCCTTTGTTACCTTATTTATCTCACATTATGTATTATATACATCTAGAGGCTCGATCAAGATGTGAATATGGAATTAACTTTAATTACTCTAGTCATTTACAGAAATCAGCTTCCTGCCTCATTCTCTAATTTGATAGGGGTGGGTGGGATTAGGGATAGATTTTTCCACCTCTTAAAACTTACCCATCCTTTTATGTAACCACAGAATCATCAGAACTGACTCCCTAAAAGTGAATCACGGGTGAATCTTATTTATTACTGTTGATCTTAACAGCTTTTCATTTATTCAACAGCTCTGTTGAACACCCAGTTTGTGTAAGTCACTTAATAGTCTCCCTAAGGGAAACAATTATAGAAGAGGTTTCTTTTAATGAGGCTTCTCAAGATAAATGCTTGTGCTTATCTTGAGACTGAAAAATGTGAAATCTAGTATAAAATATTGTAATCTCTGTCCAGTCTCTGAAGACCCCTTGGGGAATTGTGATTCAGTGTGGCATCAATTTTTTTTCTCCAAAATAGTTCAGCCTTCTTGGTTAGATGATGGGATCACTTGTCTTGACTCAGTCTCTTAATTTTTTGGGGAAATCTGGAACTACAGAGACAAGAGCATTCTTGCTGTTTGCAAAGCAGTTGAGAGGGAAATCACAATAGGTAGCAATTTAGAAGCAAACACTCAACAAAATAACCTTGTCATTTACAATCTACAGTGAGTTTTATGATGCTGGCTTTTTTGGTCTGAAATTCTAGGTTGCAGTTCATAATTTTATTTTTTCATTTAAAGAAAATGTGTTGATATATTTCTTCATTGTTTATAACCTGTCTCCCTGACTGTCTGATCTTGTAATAGAAGTTACAAATTCAGGAGCATTCTTTTTGAAAACACATTAATGAACAGAGTAAAGGCATGAGTCAGGAAAAAGTTCTAGTAAAAAGTACAGGCTAAGCATTTTAAAATGTATATATGTGCATAAAACTTATTCCTGATGTTCTTGACAGTTAAGGCAAAAGCAGATAAAGTAAAAATCAGGAGCTGAATCAATGCTTTCAAATACTATGAATTCAAAACTTTGAAATCACTTAGTTGAAAATATCTTTGCTTTTAAGAAACTGGCAGTTTTAGACCTCCACCGGGTCCTTCACATGCTTCAGCCTTGTTTCCACATTTGAGAAGAATGAAGTGAGAGTGAGACTTTGTTCAGAGTTTGCAAGATGACAGAGTACAGATGCTTTTCTGTGTTTAGGTAGTCATTAAAAATGTCAACTCTGTAACAGTGACACCTTGCCCTCCTTTTAGTATAAAGAGTATTGTGTGTGTGTGTGTGTGTGTGTGTGGGATGATCAGCTTAGTAGGTACAAAAATCACCCAAGAGTTACATGGCTTATTAAATGCATTTACAACTACATGCATCTAATTGTATCCCTCCCTCCCAATAACCCTCTGTTTCATTGTCTTCTGCATTTGACAAGGATAAGACAGACTCACAGAGATTAAGTAAATTGCCAGCTAAAATGGTGAAAGAACCAAGACTGGAAACCAGGCCCTGAGATTCTCAGGTCTCATTATTCCATTCTCAATAATGCTCAGTAATTATTTACTCAGTTTCATAGTTACTGGCAAGATTGTATCTCTGATGAATGCAAAAGTCAAAAAGAGAATATGAAGCAAAGCACTGAAATAAATGTGTGAGGAGGTGAGTATTCATTATAAAAGTACAGTAATATGAAAATTTAATGCTCTGTTTTCTTTAACTTAGCTCCAGTTCCTTTCCCAGAATTGATGTCATATTTCCGATTAAGGATGGAAAAGGATTCAAACTGTGATGATTGGTAGTTAACAATAGAGAACTCTGCTCCTAACTACAATTTTATACATTTGAGTGTTCTCTTTAGTACATATTTATGACTACCATTCTTTCTTCCTTACAAAATACTTTCTGGGATGATGACTTTATGGGGGAAAAAATTACAACCTTGATTTTCTTTTCTGAAACATGATATTGTTTGGTTGCTATTGTTTATTCTTGGCTCTGAAATGAATGTTTAGGTATCTCCCCTCACATCTCCAAGCAGGACTAGTCACCAATTAATGGCATCACAAAGTCTTAAGTAGAAAGGGAGCAGGTCCAGAGTCACTAATAAAAAACATGAAACCATAGCCTGACATGGAAGAAGTATTACAACTCTTTCTGCTAGCCAGCCCTATTCTAGATAGATGATCTAATCCAAAAAAGTGGCAAAAGAAGAGCTCTCCAGTAGATTAGAAATGTTTCTGTAAGAAGTGCTGTCCTGGTGAAACTTCTCTGAAATCCCCTCTTCATCAGGCCAAAGAGATCTCTGTGACCTCTCGTCCTCCCTCATGTCTATCCTAACTGTCATGTTTAATAAGGTGGCATTTATTGTCCATTATCTTTATATAGTAAGATACTTGAAGGAAAGGTTCATGGATTTCACGTCAGTTTGTACTAATTGAGTTACCTTGGTACTGCTGAATAGTCTGGAATCTGGATAAATCTATGATGAAGGTAGAACTATGGTACATTTCCTCCTTTCCCTGTATTGCTCTTTTGCATTAGGGTGAATAAACTGATTTTCTGTCAAATGACACCATTATACTTCATGCATGAATACTTGGTAATTAATAATGATGGATGCTACCATATGTTTTACAAACTAGGCTCCAAGGAGGGTTTCAGTTTCTCTTCCTTAATTTCCTTTTTGAAAATTGTCTTTGTGCAGATATTAAGATTTGTACATTGACAACTTTAATAATCAAATATTTTTGATAAAATCCTCTACACTGCCATATTTTTCTTTGGCTTATTTTGCTTAGCACAGTACCCTCAAAGTCCATCTGTGTTGTTTCAAATGGTCAAATTTGCCTCTTTTATATGACTGAGTAATGTTTCACTTTATATTTTCTTTACCCATTTGTCTACAGATGGACACAGATTTTTTTCATGCCAGGATTGTTATAATGTTGCAGTGAACATGGTTGACAGATACCTTTTCAAGTTAGTGTTTCATTTCCTTAAGTACTGAGAAGTGGGATCATATTGTAGTTCTATTTAAATTTTTGAAGTACTGCCATGCCATTTTCCAATATTACTGTACCAATTTTCATTCCCATAAGTAGAGCATAAGGGCTCTCTTTTCTCCATTTATTTGCCAATACTTGCAATTTCTCAATTTTTTGATAATAGAGATTCTAGCATGTATGAGATGACATATCATTGTGATTTGCATTTCCCTGATGAGTGATATTAAGCATCTTTTAATGTTCCTGTTGACTATTTGTATGTCATCTTTGGAAAATGGCTATTCAGATCCTTTGCCTATTCTTAAATCATACTGTTTAGTTATTGCTGTTAACTTTTGTTCTTTCCATATATTGAATTGTTAACCCGTTATCATATATATGATTTTCAAATAATTTACCCCATTTGGTAAGCTGTCTTTTCATTTGGTTGATGGTTCCTTTTGCTGTGCAGAAGCTTTTTAGTTTATAGCCCCCTTTTTAAAATGTTGTTTTTGTTGCCTTTGGTTTTGATGTCAGACTCCAATAATTTCTACAAAGACTAATGTCAAGGACCTCCTATTTTTTTAAAAGAGCTTTATGTTTTCAGGTCTTAAATTCAAGTTTTTAATCCATTTTGAGTGAATTTTTGTGTATGATTTAAGACGCATTCTATTTTACTCATTTGTCTGTAACTGTTTCTTTCCAAAACCATTTATTGAGGCAACTGTTCTTTTCCCAATGTATTCTTGGCAATTTTTTTTTTTTTGTAAACTAATTGACAATATGTGGGGAGATTTATTTCTGGGCTTTCTGTTTTGTTCCATTGATCCATGTGCCTGTCTTTATGCCAATGCTGTTTTTGATTACTGTAGCTTTGCAATATAGTTTGAAATCGGGGAACATGATGGCCTCCAATTTTTTCCTTTGTCAAGATTGTTTATTATTTGGAGTCTTTTGTGGTTCCATGTAAATTTTAGTATTGTCAGTGCTATTTCTGTGAAAAAATGTCATGAATATCGATAGGGATTATGCTGAGCGTGTAAATTGCTTAGGTACATTTTATCAGGATTAGTCCAGTCCATCTGCACAAAATATCTTTTATGTCATCGATTTTTTTAAACAATATCTTAGTTTTCAGTGTACAAATTTTTCATCTAGTATTCATACAATTGTATTTATTCAACACAATTGTAAATTGGATCATTTTCTTAATTTCTTAATCCTGCAAGTTTAATGAATTTGTTTATTAAATAGTTTTTGATGGAATCATATCATCTGCAAATAGTGTCAATTTGCTTCCTTTCCACCTTTTCAATTTGGATACATTTCTTTTTCTTTTTCTTCTTTTTTTTGCCTAATGGCTCTGGATAAGACTTCAAATACTATGTTGAATAAAATTGGCAAGAGTGGATATCTTTGTCTTACTCCTGATCTTGGAGAAAATTTTCAACTTATTACCATTGAGCATGATACTGGCTATAGGTTTGATCTATGATCTTTCTGATGTTACCGTATGTTCCTTCAATCCCACTTTATTGAGAATTTTTTATGTAAATAGATACTGAATTTTCTCAAGTACTTTTTCTGCATCTATTATGATTATGATTTTGATCATTCATTTTGTTAATATGGTATATCACACAGATTGATATGCAGATGTTGAGCTATTCCTGCAATAAATTCCACTTAATTACTGTGTATGATCCATTTAAGATGCTATTCAATCAGTTTGCCAAGATTTCATTGAGGATTTTTGCATGTATTTTAATCAGGGATATTGGTCCTACAGTTCTCCCTTTAGTTTTCTTGTCTGAGTTTGCCATCAGGATAATGCTGGCATTGTAAAACAAATTGGAAAGTGTTCCTTCCTCTTCTGTATTTTGAAAGAATTTGAGAAAGATTGGTATAAATTCTTCTAAATGCTTGGTAGAATTCACCAGGGAAGTCATCTTGTCCTGGGCTAAAATTTTATAAACACCGTAAATATAGCAACACCATTTGTGAGAGTGACTTGATTATCTGGTGACTTTTGTTCCTTTCAGCAGTTGGAATTCATTACTGTTGAGGGGTAAGGATTTTGAAAGCAGCTCCTCCACAAGAACCTTGTCTACTGGTCATCAAATGGCCAGTGAGTCCTGCATCTTGGGAAAGGAACAATAGTTTATATTTAAGGACATCACAGGGGTTTAGTTTTCCGTTTCTCCCCCTTTGTGCTTTCTAACACTCCCTTTGAATCACTACTGAATCAGATGATACAGGAGGCCTAGGAGGCTAATCTTTCAAATGTGTCTAAGTGGTTGTAAGAGTTATGTCATCAGGATCTACAGAGAAGTTAGTTTTATTCCTGCTCCTTTATAAGTTGATGTGAAATCTGCAAGGAAGCAGTAAAGTAGTTTTTTCAGCTCAGTGAGTATCCTACACTAACAAAAATAAGAGATCACTAAACATCAAGTAGCTAAAAGATTTAAATCCTTTGTCAATTTTGGGGGGCAACAATAAAGTCAGTTTCTTTTGAAAGACATTTTAAAAATCTGAGATAGTAAGTTACAGGTTTGTAGTGGTGCAGGATTCCTTTTTCTTAGCTTCTGGGAAACCAATGCTGACTATTAGATTTGGGCTTTGGCAGGGTTCTAATTTACTAGTTAAATTATGTCATTGCTGTAGCTAATGTTTTCATTTACTTTAAGGAAGCTCTTTGAAGAGAACTGTTCCTTAGGACTCTGAATGCTTCCTCAGTAATACTCTGCATCCCCTATCAAAAACATTTTTAAGGGACTTCTTCCTTCATACATTTTGGTTAAACAGATTGATTGAGAACTTTTGAACATGTATAGGAAAATCACAAAAATCCAATGAATAATTTAGGAAGCTACTTAAAATGACTGGGTACCTCTGACAGTTGGCTTTTGGAAAGGCAGAGCTCTGTTAAATATTGTATAACATAAACCAGGTTCCTTTTCAAAAGATGGTTCATTATTAGTGATTCTTAGGGAAACAGAAACAGCAACTATATGGTACAGATGTCTCTGGTTCTCCATGATCCCTTCAGCCAGAGGGTCTCTGAGCACACAGGGCCTTATAGATAGGTGTCCCTGCAGGTAATCGGAGCAGGTGATATGGGCAAGTGAATGAGAGAAATTCCCAGTGAACATTAGGAAAAACTAGGGAAGGAGGATGTCTGCATTGTTTTGAGAGATGTGACTGTTCATACTGCCAACAGCCCATAAGGGACTCTAAATTGCTTTTTGTTTTTTCCATTTTTTTAGACCCACCTTCCCCTATCCTTGACTAGAAAAATTACTAAACTGAGAGGTCTAAAACAATGAGTCACCATGAGCTGCCTGAAATAAAAATGTTGACAATATCAACAGTAGGTAACGATGTAGAATAACTGGGCTTCTCACACATTGCTGGTGGGGACTATCAATTGCTTTCTTCATTTTGGAAGATGAGTAGGAAGTTTTTACCAAACCTCGTATTTCTGCTTTAGTATCTAACAAGCAGCAAGCATGAGAGTGTCCATTATCAAATGACAGGCATTTCCCCACTATAGGAAGCAGTTCCGGGGAATGAGTTAAATTTGTTCCAGCTAACACTGAGTTTAAAAAAGTACATTGAGTTTAAAAAAAAGATAATCACACATAGATGTAAATGTGTGTAGGGATATGTGGAAGGAAAAAAATCATCTCTGTGAAGGATAAAGAGAAGGAATGGAGGATGATCATAGAGGGTTTAGCTTCATTCTGAAATGCCAGAAAGACATAAACGTTCATGTATTAGTGATCTAATTTAAAGCTTAAAGCAAAATTAAGGGCATTATTACTTTTGTGGAGGAACTGGGAAGTTTGTGGGACTACAGAAATTCCTGCATCGTCTGATGACAGATTTTAGATTTAAAAAAAAGGCATGTATTAGAGATACAAATTGTTTCTGCTGCTAAGTCACTTGGTCACCTCAGATTTGGCTACTTGTAAAATGCTGGAGTAACAACTGGCTCTTTTTCAACTCATAGGTGCTTCACAAATATTAATTATGCAGTTTCAGATGAGAGTTAGTTCATGTTCTCTTCATGGCTGAATGAGTTTTTAAAGAAAGCCAAAACGAGTGTCACAAGTTGGAACTTGTAAGGATCCTAAGAATCATAGGTTCTGATGTAAAAAGTTAACTAGTACAGCAGGAAAAAAGCCTGTCTGTAGTTAAAAAAGAAAAACAAACTAAGTATTTTGAGAGAACAAAGGATGTCAATGAACTACATAAATGTAGTTTTTAAAACTACATATATTTTAAATATATGTAGTTTTTAAAACTACGTATGTTTTAAATATATGTAGTTTTTAAAACTACCTTTAACTTGCCAGCCCTCATCCTGTAGCTGCATAATGTATTTGAGAAGAATGGCTATTCTAAGACTTTTCCTTCCCTCTAGGTTGTGAAAACTCTCACCTAAGATTCCCCTCCTGGGAGTAACAAAATATTATACAAAAATGAATAATCAGGTAAAAAAAAAAAGTTTAGGAAAAAAAAAAAAGATTCCCCTCCTGAGTTTTGCAAAAACACTGCATAAAATTAGGTTTCCAGGTGACCATGATGATGCACTTGAGATGGTCAGCCATCTTATTTGTCCAGCAATTTCTGGCCATGGAAGTTACTTCCATGCTACTTGGTGTGAAGCTGTGTTGTCTAGTCCTGATAATTCCGTATTGATTTAATTGTTCCATGTCTGACTTACATGAAAGGGGATCGAAAAATCAATAGAATTCAGTTCTGTAGCCTGAGTTAATCTATGCCCCTTGTGGCTGCATCAAATTCACTTATGAATCAAACTTTGAGCTTAGTTTGTCCATTGCCCCAAACCTAGATTTACATATTTCCTTCACCAGTCTTTGATTCATACAAACATTCTAAAGGGAGATGAAATAGGACCTGCTGGACAGATTTATATAGAGTTGTCTTTTCTGTTGTATATACTGAGGTATAGACTTTCTGTTAATTGGCACAAAATGCCACCTGGGATGGGCTCCAGGGCCCCAAAATTGTTGCGGTTTCTGTCTCCCAGAGGAAACCCATTGCATCCTGTGTGATTCTCTTCAGATAGTACCAAAAGCTAGTCATGTCCCTCCAAATCCTTTCTTCTATATATTTTGGACATTCATCATTTCATTGAAAAAATACATATTTAGTGCACAAAGCTTGTCAGTAATTATGTGCTGCATATATAAAAAAAGTAAAAAAGAAATAATCTTTTAAAGAGTTTAAGCCTCATTAGGGAAGATTAATGTGTAAATAAATCCAGTGATATAAGCAGAATAAGAGTAGAAAACATAAAAAATGAGAAGCGGCCTTTTTTTATATATGGACTTTGCCTCATCTTTGGGGGTAATGCATTTTCCATGATGGTACAAAAATTACTTTTTAGTGTTTTCAAATTATGAATCTGTGTGAGAAAGCATCCACCTCAGTAGCTAGTACATTTCAGGTTTTCAATGTTAGTTTCCCCTTCCTTCTCTTCAGCATTGAGATCCTTTGTCAACCTTTAGATAAGTTGATGCATTTCAGCTGCCTTCTTTATTCAAGTCCCATCATCCAGATTGTCAGACCCTTGTATTTTAGCATGATCTCATTGGACACAACCTCATCCTTTTGACCACTATACTTAATCTTTTTGAATTGTCTCCAGATCCATTACACTTTTCTTCAAGCTCAGTGACTTGACTTGCACACAATGTACCATTGCAGAGGCACCCTTGTCTCTAACATCATAGGATATTTTGTACCTTTACTGATAATTGTTGGCATTTTCTTGGCCATACTTCTAGACGACAATATGCTGGGTCAGTGTCATTAAAAATAGCTTGTGATGTCTTCAAAGCCTCTTCTTTAAGTAGTGGTAGTGAGAAAGCTCATCAGGTACCTGGTAGAGTAGAATATGAATTATATAATCAGTTGTTTTTTGATTGCCACTTAAAACTTTGGAAGTTTGCTCTGCAAATCACCTCCAGTGCTATAGTGGTTGAGATTATATTTCATTTTAGATGAAAAACTTTGTGACCTCTGCACATTTAAAGAGTTCCAAGGAAACTTATTTCAGAAAGTGCTAGAACACTCTGGAATCTATTCCTTCTCATAGTTTCATGTCTCTAAAACTATCTCTTATCTATAATACAGAACAGCACTGACCAATTTCATGGCAATGTTTTTGAAAACAGATCAATGTAGAACATTTGGCAATTTTAAAAATTATTTCATACATACAAAAATGTATAACCTTTTTAAAGTTCAAAGTGTAAAATTAAAATGAATACCCATGCACTTACTATTCAGCTAACGTAACAGGTCATATTGGTAATGTGTACTCCACAATTTTATTTTTTCTCCTTTCTCCTTAGAAGTAACTCCTGATTAAATTTTTGCATTTGTCATTTTCTTGTTTGCCCTTTAGGGTTTGGTAGATGATCATAATCTCCAAATACTAATAAACAATAATTTTTCCTGTTTATATTTGTTGTATAAATTGCATCATGTCATTTACATGCTTCTGGAACTTGTTCTATTAACATTGAGAGTTCA
This sequence comes from Galemys pyrenaicus, assembly GCA_019455555.1. Lineage (NCBI taxonomy): Eukaryota > Metazoa > Chordata > Mammalia > Eulipotyphla > Talpidae > Galemys > Galemys pyrenaicus. Next base: position 3,090,716 of record JAGFMF010011739.1, on the reverse strand, counting down.
TTTATAATGTTAGTATGCCATTTTCTGCAATTAATTTTTAGCTGTTCTTTGCTTTTCCAGTGTATGTAGGTTATCACAGTGTATATATTCAGGTAGTGGACAGTATGGAACTTTTCATGTGTGAGCTTGTGTGCATGTACTCTTATAGACTACTTTATTATGAACATTCCTGTGCAGGGTTTACACTTCAAAGTGAAACTGATGGGTCAGGCGCCATATTATGTAATGCTGAGCTGTATTCCTAGAATGGTGCTTGCCAGTTTATGTCCCCATTATCAACTTGTGAATTCTTCTTCTGTCGTGGCTATACTGGTTTTTCTTAGAGTTATATATTTTTTGGTTTGTTTTATTTTTTGAAAATATAGTACAATGGTGTCACCTTGTCTTTAATTTTTATATGATCATCCTTGATGATAAACATCTCCCCCATCCCACACTCTCTCTGACCTCTATGTTGGTTATTTTTTCTTTGAAATTCTCATGACTTTTTCCATACTTTTATATTGGGTTACTTTCTGTTAAAAATAATTTGTAGGAGGTCTGACAGTGTATTATAGCTGCTGAACTGTTGGTTATATGCTACAAAAATCTTCTTTCAACTTTTGGCCTGTATTTCTACTGTATTTGTCTTTTTGTAAAATTGTATTTTTCATTAATGTTAGGTATTAAGCTTTCAAGATGTATGATATTTTTAGAATCTCAAATCAGTCTTATCTACCAAAATGCTAAAAATATTTTCTTCTAAAAATTTAGTTTTTTTCCCCACATTTAAATGTTATAATTAATTCTCTACAATTGATTGTAAGTATTATATATAGGACTCTGGTTTTATTGTTCATGTCGAGCTTACCAATTGACTTAGCATTATATATTGTAGTGGTTTATACTTTTACATCTGCCAATATAAAGACTATGTGAGGGCATGTGCACGTGTGCGTGTGTGTGTGTAGAGGGAGAGTTTCATTCGCATATAAGGAATAGAAAATATTACTACAGTGACCTATTGAACTTGTGGTTTGTCTCATCCAATATGTAGTCTGGAGAAAAGTAGTTCAGGCTGGCAGTTATTCAAAGCGCCATCAAATGTTCAGACTGTTTTGTTACAGCTCTGTTCATCCTTAACAGTTCTTTTTTTTTTCATAGTTACAAGACAGCTGCTGCACCTCCATATGATTACGTCTGTGTTCAAGTCAGGAATTAGGGGAGAAATATAATATAAAAAGACCTGGTCCTGTGTGATAATTTACTTTAAATTTTTCAGGGGAGAAAAATTTTGCATGAGGACTTATGCCTAAATTGTATCATGTAACTGCTAATTACGTTGCTCTTACCTAAAGGGAGCTAGGAATTTAATTAGTGTTTATTTAGATATACTTCACTGCAAAGGGAAGCAGTAGAAAATGAACTTAAGTGTTGAGTGAACCAACTTATAGTGTCAGTCACAGTGACCTGTTTCTAAACTATACATTTCCTTTGCTCTATATACCTACATGTCTTTGACTTCAACGTCATACTATCCTACTTTAACTTTTAAAGTACTTATAGGTGTGGAAACAATCCAATAATAAAAAAAGAATAGTGATATCATATTTCCAATTTTTAGTTTATTCTACAGAGCTATAGTAATCAAAACAGTATGCTTTTGGGTATATTCCTAGGAGTGGGATTGCTGGATCATATGGAAGATCCATTCTTACTAGATTGAGGAACCACCATACTGCTTTCCATAATGGTTGGACCAGCTTGCATTCCCACCAGCAGTGTAAGAGAGTTCCTTTTTCTCCACATCCCCGCCAACATTTGTTGTTGCTACTTTTTTTGATATGTGCCATTCTCACTGGTGTGAGGTGGTATCTCAGAGTGGTTTTGATTTGCATTTAAATACACTGATTCAAAAGAATACCTGCCCCCCTATGTTTATAGCAGCACTCTTTACAATAGATAAGACCTGGAAACAACCTAAATGCCCAAAAACAGATGAGTAGATTGGGACGCTATAGTACATATACATGATGGAATACTATTCAGCAATCAAAAAAGAAAAACTAGACACATTTATAGGAACATGAATGGAACTGGAAGGGATTATGCTCAGTGAAGTAAGTCAGAAGGCAAAAGAAAAATACCAGGTGGTTCCTCCCCTAGGAGGAATATAAGGGAACCAAATAAGGATCAAGGAAAGGAATAAGAAAAACAACAATAATAATAACAATAAAGACACAACAAAAACCGAAAATGAAAAGACAAGGACAAATTGGGGATAATGGGTGGGGAGGGGGGAGAAGGAGGGTTGAGGGCAGATGGGAGCACGGGGGACTGAGGTGATGGTGCACTGGTGTTAAGGTGATGGGGAATACATGGTGGTTACTATTGATGTCAAATATATATAAATTTTTAAAAAATAATAAAAAATAAAAGAACCCATTGTTAAAATTAAAAAAAAAAGTATGCTACTGGAATAGATATAGAACCAATGAACTAGAATTAATAGCCCAGAAATAAAAACACATTTATATGGAGAGTTACTATAAGACAGGACCCAACAAGCATAAATTGGAGAAGGGAAAGTCTCTTTAACAAATGGTATAGGACACCTGGACAGTCACATGCAGAAGAACTAGACCATTATCTCATACCATATAGAAAAAGTGACTCCAGATGGTTAAAGACAGGTATGTAAGACCGGAAGCCATAAAATACATAGTAGCAAAACAGCAAACACTCCATGGCATTGACATCATAAATATCTTGGAGACTCTACTCCAACATTAAGGAAACACATGCAGAAAATAAGTAAATGAATAAATAGGACTTTATGAAACTGAAAGCTTCTGTACAGTCAAAGAAACTTTCATTAAAATGAAAGACACTCCACTGAACGGGAGAGAATATTTACAAGGGGCCAATACCCAAGAATTCTACAACTCAAAAACTCCAAAATAGGTAAAAGAGCTAAGTAGACAATTCTCCAAAGAGATTTTACATTCATACAAATTACTACAGGCAAATGAAGAAAATGTTCATCACTTGTCAAGGAAATTCAACTCCAGACCAATATGAGATACCTCACACAACTCACGCAAATAAAAGCATAAACATCAAACATGTTAGAAATGTTATAAGAATGGCCCATTTCATAAAGGTCAGAAACAAGTGTTTGCAAGGGTATAAAGAAAAAGAAATGCTCCTGTACTGTTGGTGGGAATGTAGACTATTCCAATCTCTTGGAAAACAGCATGGAGGTTTCTCAAAATATTACAATTATACCTACCATATGGTCCAGCAATTTTTCTCCTTGATATTTTATCAAAGAATACAAAAACACTAATTTGAATATATGCACTCCTGTGTTTATTGCAGTACTATTTGTAATAGTCAAGTCATAGAAACAACCCAAATTCCCAATGACAGAAGAATGGATAAAGAAAATGTGGCATATGTGTACACAGTTATTTAAAAGAAAAAAAAAGATATCTTGCTATTTTCAACAACATAGATGAAACTGGAATGACTTATGCTAAGCAAATTAAGTCAGAAAGAGAAAGGTAAATACCAGATGATTTCCCTCATGTGTGGAATGTATAAAAAACAAAGGATCATGCCAAAACAACTCTTGAAATCTGATTATATATGTCTGACTACAGAATCGAGACTTTCAGAAGGGGAGGATGGGAGCAAAGGGGGAAAGACACCCAATGTATTATGGTGGAGGATTACTGGGACTTTGGTAGTTAGCATGATGTGATCACATACAGTTATTGAAGTGTTAACTAGTCTTAGATCATATAGAACTCTATAAATCACCATTGCCTCAATAAATGTAATTGAAAGTGTGTTGTGGGATAGGGAACCCCCTCCATATTCCCGTTCTACTCTAAGTGCTTTAGCTATTCTTGCTCCTTTTCTTTTTCTTATAAATGTAAAATGATTAAACTATATACACTGATTATTTTGTTGCAGTATAGTACATTGACAGATTAAGGAGGATAATTGACATCTTTACAGTCTTTTTAATCTTTGATTCTAGTCCATTTATTCAAGTCTTTAATGCCTTTCAGTAAAGGTTATGATTTTCTCTTAAAATTGATGAATTTAAAAACATAATGATAGCTAAAGGAATGGAATCAATAACATATTATATGAGATGCACATAAAACAGTAATCTGCACCTTACAAAATATCACGCAAACAAAAGCATAAACACCAAACGTTAGAAATTTTTATGGTGCTGTAGAATTAAAAGAGGGAATGAAAATAAAGCCAGTGATCTTCATAGTTGAGAGGAGTATTATTAGTTCAAAGTTCAAAATGTTAAGTCCTACAATCATTTGTTAATATTTTACTTTGTTTAAATCTGTTTTTTAACTGTATTTTTAATTTACTGCTGACATGTAGAAATGCTTACGTATTTGCTCTTTTGGATGTTCATCTTAGAGCAAGCTACCTGTTAAAATTCTTAGTATTTCTCTGTCCTTGAATTAATTTGGGATTTCTATGCAAGAAATTATATGGACAGCACATAACGAGAGATGTTTCCCTTTTGCCACTTTGCACCATATGATGTTAAATGGTACTAACAATGATGAAATACTTATAATTTTTATTTTCTTTAAAAATTTTTTAAATTGATTAATTTTCTTTCATCATCGTTAATTTTTGCACAGTATTTGATCTCCTCAGGTGTAGTCCCCATAGTTGTTCCACCGCCATAGCACCTGTGATCCATCACTGTGGTCCCTTGCGTTCTTCCCTCCCCTCTTTTGACCCATACTACCCCTCAGCTATATGCCTCAGATCTCCATTCAGCTTGCAAGTTTTGTCTTATTCTGTACCCTTTGTTTGGTTTTTCTAATTGCAAATATAAGTGAAACCATCCAATATTTATCTTGTTTCTTCAGACTTATTTTGTTTAGCATAATCCCTTCTAGCACCATCCATGTTGCCACAAATGGCATCAGCTTCTCTTTTTAGTAGTATTCCATTGTGTATATATGTTTTAATTTTTAAAAGGACTGTTTCCAATGTTTTATGATTGAATAAGAGTTTCTTTTACTTGCTAGTTTAGAAGGGGAGTTTTGTTTTGTTTTTGGTATGTCACTGGATATTTGGATATTCCATGTCATTTCCTGCACCTATTAGGATCATCATAAGGTTTTTCTACTTTATTCCATTCTACATAAATTAAATACACTTTCTGACATTTGTCAGTCTTAAAGTGGCTAGAAGACTCTCAGCTAAATTACTACACTTTGTCAGGTACAGTTTGCTATTTTTTAAAATTCATATTGACAAACCATTGTATCCTTTGTCTTTTCTCATAATCTACTCTTATAAAGTGAATTGGGGAATATTACCTATTTCTAATATTCAAAACATTTTGCTTACTTTTTTACTAAAGGTCATTTATTATTGTCTGTGAAACAGTTTTGTACCTCTTATTTAACCTTTGCAACTGAAGGTACCTTCACAGTAAATAATAAGTGGTAGAATAGTGTGACTAAGGAATAGAACCTTCTATCTATGAGTTCCAGACATTTTGAACCTCTCTGACCTCTCCGTCCTGGTCTTCTCTGTCATTCCACTATAGCTACTATGGTCTTCTACTCTACGCTTTCTTTCTTTTTTTTTTTTTTTTTGGTTTTTCTTTTTGAGGTAACAATTGGTTTACTTCAAAATGTTTAAGCCCACTATACCCATTAAGTGCTTGTTTGCTCATAGGCAAGTTACTCAATCTCATTATGCCTTCACTCTTTTATATATTTATATATAATCTTAGGGTAATGATAGCACCAATGCGATGGGATTATTGAGCAGATTGACTGAAATGGCCATATGAAACATCTAGCCCACTGGCTAATGTATGGGACACACCCTTTTCATCCATAAACATTTCATCTATAAAATTTCCTTCCAGAAAAGAGGCTGCATTTTGTGTTATGCAAGTGTGGATATTTAGAATCACTAAATGCACTAGGATGAAGTTCCTCATAGCACGCTTAGAATAACCAAGTACCATAGGGCAGATCAATGGAAACAGGCATTGCTCCTTGCTTTAAAATGCCCTCATTGTGTTTTGATGTCAGAGCAACTAACAACAGATAGCTCAGAAAACTTCTCTTTAAATTCTCATAACTTAGCTTCTCAGAAATTAAGTCCAGCCTCACATAAGATGTTACGGCAAATACAAATAAACTGCAAAACTGTCTGTATGGAGCCATGCCTAGAACCCACTTAAGCAAGGATACACACAGGCAAACACAAGAAACCTCACAACTGAGAGTCATCTCTGCCTTGACCCCATGTGTGTTTAAGGATGGATGAGCCCAGGGGTTTTCAGCCAGGGGTGATTTTGCTGTTCTACCACCACCACCACCCCAGGAGCATTTGGTAATGTCTGGAGATGTTTGGGGATATTACAACTCGGGTGCTGGTGGTGATACTGGCATCTGGTGGGTAGACGTAAAGGCTGCTGCTGAACATCATACAAAGCTCAGGGCAGCCCTGATAAGAAATATGTGATCCAGAATGTCAATAGTGCTAACTTTAAAACCTGCTTGAATCAACAGTGATTATCAACTACGCACTTTCTATGTATCTTTGAGGTCTTCTTGTTCTAAATCCTAAAAGCCCACCCTTCAATCCTAGAGATCATGTTTTGACTTAGTAGAGATCTAAACCTGATACTTATACAACCTGAATACAAATCTGAATACATGCAGATGAGACTGACTAGGTGATCCAGGAAGTTCACCTTAGAATAGAGATCATGAGAACTTCCCGATAAATCCTTTTGCAAGTACATAAAGGGTGAAAAGGAAAAAGTTTTATGACAGCAGCAAAAGTAGGACTGCTCAGAGCTCTGAATTCAGGAGCAGCAAGACTCTCATTAGCTCCCTCTTGTGTGGCTCACACTGACTTCTAAGTGACAGTGGTCTCTTGCCCTGAGTGACAGTGGTTTCTACCTGTCACATGCACAGCCCAGCTGAGTGGTTTCTGTCACGACCAGGCAGTTTGTGCTCAGCTGCCAAATCTTCAGGGGCACTTCTATGGTGAGGAGCTGCCAGTGTTCTAGGCAGCCTGCAAATAAGACCAAAGTCTGTGAATCAAATTTATAGTCTCCTTCAAAGAAATGTATTGCAATCCTGTTTATAGTTAATGTTAAGAATACTTAGAAGAATTGAATAACTAAATTATTCAGGCTGACTTTGTGACCGTTCATTTTAGCAATAACATTAGCTAACGTTACTTTGACCAAAAACCCATTTTTGTAGGAATCATTTTATATAATAGGCGCTCCATAACCAATACTTACCTAGCACTTGACAGTTTTCCAGGAATTTACATTATACAATTTAATTTTTATAGCAGCCTAGTGTGAGGAAGGTACTATTACTATCTCTCCATGTTCAGACATTTGGTACAAATGGGGACTGAAACCTAGGCCTTCTCACACTTAAGCTGTTGCTCTCAGCCATTTGACCAAACTAAGTATTTTTCATGTCTCATATTTTCTATGATCATAGAATTAAATTTACTAAATGATCATGTCCTAGAAGTTCACTGCTAAAAGAACTCTGCTTTTAAGAGAATGTTTTGCATTACCCATTTGGATTTTTTCCTTTTAACTTCTTCAAATGTCCTAAGGATCTTATTGCTATTGAATGTGAAATACCCGTTATAGATCCTCACATGGGCACCATGTTAGATTCTTTAGAGAGCCTCTTGCTGGAGGATGAATTATTTTCTTGAGAAAGGAAAAATGTTACTCAGTGATGTTTTGTGTCATTGAAATAGTCTGCATATCTCAGTAATCTTTTTGGGTTATAAGAATTTCCAAGTTTCATTTGTCATCCCTCTCAGCAGAGGACTGAGAATCAGGCTGTTGAAATCAGAGAGCACTCTGAGTAGCTTCTGAGTATCTCAGTCAATCAGAATTATTTTTGTGTTTTTTTTTTTTTTTTACTTTTTCAACTTGGTATCATGTCTCCTACATTTGTATTTGAGGTTGACTATAACACTAATATAAAAGTTATAAATATAAAAGTTATCCTTTTTTCCATCTGAAAGTGGAACTATATAGCTAAAAGGTGGTAAAGGTAGTAATGAGACAACCAATTGGCATTTCTATCATTAATTATGTTATCTCATTTTTATGACTTATTCTTAATAGTTTTCATACAACTTACCTTTGAGCATTTATATTCAATTATTTTGAATTATTTTATATTTTATATTCAGTACTTAAATTTGAGAAGCAAAATAAGAATTCCCTTTAAATTTTAAAAAAGAATTAGATTTGAGAACTTCCATGTGAAACAGTTTTCTGCAGAAATAGAGTCTTCTGGCAGAAACAGAGGAGTGAGTTTGCAAAGAAGTGACAGTCAATAATGGTGACACTGATAACAAAGGCAATTAACACCAACAGGTTATTACCACCTGACTATATCTGTAGGTTGCACTTGGTTGGAAATGTCACCTTTTGTTTATTTTCTTTCTGTAAGCCAAATAGGTTTTAGACTGTACTAAGCCATGGCAGTGCTTCACTTATCTGGTGGTCACTTTTTTAGTATTTCTAAACGTTTACAATAAAATTGGTAACGTAATAACAAGCAAAGGTCTTTGAATAGCCAAAACGGCTGTCGCAAAACCCAAACGCTAAGTGCATGTATTTATTCACTAAAAGGGGCCATAACCAAAGTGTATTTGCTGTCAAGTTGCAATAGTTCTAATTGTTTTTGCAATTAGGATTTCCAGATCACAGCACATTAGATAAGGTGGGAGAAAGGAGGGAATGTAAACTAAAGCAAAATGTTTCTGGTTGAAAATTAGAAAATTAATCATACCCTAGAAGTCAGAAAAATTCAAAGGGCAATACCCTGGGGTTGTTAAGATAGGCTCCCAGACACAGTGAGGGCCCAGCACCAACTATTTAATCAGATGACATTGAACATACGTTATTATTAACGGTGGGGAAAGTATGTTCAGTATAGGTTATAGAATAAAACAAAAGTTTAGAACCCATTTAAAAAGAGGACAGCCCATCTTTTCCTGAGGAGTTAGTGAATAGTCCCTAGTACTGTGATAATATATCAAAGGTGTTACTTACCTAAGGTGGAAAATAAGGGTTTGACCATGTTCAGGCAGTGATAGTCATGTTCGGGTCCTTTACTGGGAATCCCAGGAACTGGAAATGATGGAGCAGACATAAAATAAACATACCTACTTATTCCCCAGGTCTGCCTTCGCCACAGCAGTGGGATGCACTAATTTATTTCATTCTCCTTATAATTCCCTCTTGTTTTCTGCCTTCCTCTACTTCCTGCTGTCGTCTTCCGTGATTGCAGCCTCCATGTTGACAGTTTGCTTAGGGTTCTGTGCAAGATGGCCTGCAAATCTCTTCCATTCCCACATGCCACAGTCACTGCAGGGGCAGCTGTGGCATGAAATTGAGTCACCTTGCACCCTGTACATCATACTGGTGTGATAATTGTAAGGTTCCCACTGTGTCTGAAATGAATTGGAAAGCTTTGAAGTTAAAATTATTTCCAAATTCTTTAGTTGGGAAAAGCAAGTTGACATTCATAATCAAATTTAATCTATTTCATGGGCTATCAAAGGGGTCTGCACTCAAAATGGGGTCTGTGCTCAAAGCTGGGGCCAGAGGCTATCACAGACTAGTTATAGACAGGTAAGTGACAGTAATTTATTTGGCTCTGTGAGTGGGAGACTTGTTAGAACAAGAAGTTTTCTTAGCATCAGCTCCTCAAATTGAGTTGATTTGCATGTTAATTTGCTTTCTGCAAAACAGAAGGTTTTAAAGTATTTAGCAAATTTCAATTTTAGAGCAATAGGAAAAATTATCTCACTATGCTGGGTTCCTTGTGCATCAGCCATGGTCCCTAGTCCATAGTCCCATTTGTCAAATGGCTGTTGACCAAACACTGACCACGTACAGGGCACAGTGGTGGAGACACAGGGATCAAGAGAACAGGCCCTCCTCTGCCCTTGTGGAGCTTAATTTCATCAGGGAAGAGAGAAACAAGAACATGCCAAGGGTGTTCAGAGCACATCACACGTGCTCTGAAAGTTATCAGTAGAAGAAGAGAGAGAATAGGCAAAAATAAGGGTGAAGGACCATCTTAGAAATCATGTTTGTGCTTAGACCTGACTGGCGAGTGAGCCAGTCAGAAGAGCATTGCAAGTGGAGAGAGTGTTCTGTTCAGAAGCCCTGGAAGGGAAAAAGCTGTCACACTCACGGAACTGAGGCTGGTGTGAGGGGGTCTTGTGAACTGGAATGAGAATTGTGGTGGTTGAGGGAGAGACAAAGACAATGGATGACTCATACCAGGTTGTGGAGGACACAATAAGCTGTTTGGGTTTATCCTGAGAAAAATGCGACCCTTTTGAAGGGCTTTTAGTAGAGGAATAGGTGATCTCTTAGGTTTTGAAGATTCTATTTGACTGATAAGATGACCGACTTGGCTGGAAAGGATGAGAATGAAGTAGGCCGTTGATTTAGTGTTGTGAGGGTTAAAGAGGGGGTGAGGATTGTGAGGGGCTGTGGATGGACAGATGGGATCTGTGTTGGTGTGACAATTAGCAGAACTGCTAAGGTATTGGGTCTTGGAATGGAGTGGCAGAGAGGAAGAAATCAAAACTGAATTTTAAGTTCTGAACTGTTGGGAGGATGGTGGCATTCCCAGTACTGTCGAAAATAGGAGTGGAAATTAAGTGATTTGTTTTTGATATAGTTACATTAAATACATACAAGCTATCTTAGTAGAGAAATATATCAGACTTCTCCTGATTGGGGTCCCCTCTAGGGAGTGTGGCAGAGACATGGTAACTTTAGGTTTAGTAAAGGTCGTTAAATTGTTGAGAACCACTTCTCAGCTTTTGACTCTGATAGTGAATGCCAATTCCTGTCCATCTTTATCTCATTTACCACAACAATAAACACACACACACACACACACACACACACGATGCCCTTTTAAAATTCAAGGAACTCATGGGACAAATTCAAGAATTGCTTTGATGAAAGTTACGAATTAACTTGATAGATCCATATTTGATGCTAAGATACTGAGCTTGTGTATTTTGTAGTCAAAGAGGAAAATTGATTTAACTTTTTGTACTGTCAGAAATTATAGTAGGTAGTGATTTCAGCTAAATAATGAGAAAAATGAGCCTTGTAAACTATACTTCAACTTTAGAAAAGAGAAAACATAAGAGTAAACATAGTATGAAACATCTCCAGTGCAAAGGACTGTCTTTAAAAAAAAAAAAAGCTCTTGTTTTAATTCATGACTTAAAGACAAGAGATGTTTACTATTATGCTTACTAGTGTTGTGAGGGTTAAATTTGATTATCCAGTAAGACTATCAAATATCTTTCTACAATAAAAGTGCTGATTTTTTTTTTTTTTTTTCTTAAAAATCTCAGGTTCTAGGACTTTAGCGGAGATGGTGTAGATGGCTTCCCTTAAGCCTTTCTTTACCTGGAATTGTAGTGTCTTCCTCTGGATTTGAATCCTGACCAGACAAGCGGCCATTGAAGAGCTTCCCCACCTCTAATGTTTCCCACATGAGAGTTGTATAAGTAGCTTTATCCGTGACCTGGAAAAAATGCCTTCAATTACCCCTGGCCTTACTAACTTCTGTTTTCCTGATTCTCTTGTTCAAATTAACATTCTTGTAAGGACCAGGCAAGGAAGATTGGAGTAAAAGTTTATCTTTTCAAGGTGACTCCTAATCTTTGCTTTCCCAAATAGGAAAGCTTTAGAATAAGTACCACCTTCTTTTTATGAGTGAAAATTGGCATAAAAAATAGACATAATTTGTGTTAGTTTACCAGAGCTTCCAAAACACAATACCCTAAACTGAATGACTTCAAGAAAGAGCGGTATTATCTCGCAGTGCTGGAGGCTGGAGAAGAGGCAAAGGTGTCAGTAGGGTTTGTTCCTTCTGAGAGCCTTCTCCCTGGTGTGTAGATAGCCGGATGGCCACCTTCATTGGTGTCTGCACACGGCCTGCTCTGTGACCTCATCTCCTCTTCCTAAAACGTAACCAGCCTAGTGGCAATGGCTGAACAAGACTGGACTTGGATTCTGCAGAGGTTGAGGCTGTACTTTACAATGCTCTCCGGTCAATGCTGGCTTATCAGGCTTCCTGGGGGAATGTGTGTGACCACCAGCTTACTGCCCTGATAAGATGCTTCTCTAAAGCTGCGTCATTCGATATGGTGAGCACTGGTCATACATATCTATTTAAATTAAAATTGACTAAAATCTACAAATTCAGTTTCTCAGTTATACTTACCCACATTTTAAGTACTTAACAGTCACACGTGCTGTGTAGTCACCAGCACAGATTAGGGAATGTTTCCATCATCTCAGGAAGTTCTGCTCTCTGGCACTGCTCTAACGCTCTAAACAACTTGTTGGTCATTTACTTCCACAGATGATAATTGTAATTAAGTGCCACCTAGTGTGTACTCACCTTGTATTAAACTCATTATAAAATTTCAACTTGAGCATGTGGAAATGGGTGCTCGGTGAAATTAACTTGCCAAAGCTCTCCAAATGAGAAATTAGTGGAACTCGGATAACTTAAAAATAGGTATCATCTTTTAAAAATGACTGGATAAGAAATGATCCTATGGTAATTTCAACTGGCATGTCTTTGACAGTGCAATTGAATAGTGCAAAACTAGTCTTGAGAACACGTTGTGTGTCACTCCAAGCTTTCAAGTTCCTGTTGCCCACTTCATCTTTGTTCCCAATACCTTAAGGTCAACTCTTGCAGGGAGAGGATCCCTGACTGTGGGTGGTCCCTCCTAAGGAAACAGAAGCCTGCCCTGCTGCCCAACAAGAGACTGTAGAGGCAGGTTCCCATCCTGACATCTCATGGAGAAGGAAATGTTTGAGTTCTATGATTGCTTTTGTTCCTCTTTTTCACATTATATGTAATTGAGACTAAGAGTAGGATAAGACTAAAGAAACCTCATGTAGCAATAATGAGGTTTCCTGTTTGAAAAAGAAAAGAACCTTGGAAAAATTTAAGGAGGCCCATCTTGGCTTCATGTTTCTGTGTGTCATAAAGCATCCTCATCAGGAGAGACTGTTCGGATGTTCTAGAGAAATGAATGTAAGTGTATCCAAAGAAGAAAACCAAGATTGAAAAGTAATCTTCAAAGTTGGCCGAACAGGAATGAAATAAAGAAATATACATTAAATACCATCATGAGTGGGAGTTTTCACAGTGACTAAGTAATGAAGGACCTTTTGGTAATGTGTTCTTACTATTGCAGAGTAGTTGTATCCCTGAAGAAACTCACACTGGAGTAGAGGGTCAGAGGTCTTGGGAAGATGCTTCTAGCCTCTGCAGTGGTCAGGATGACAGGTGGTAGTACTTTCCTTAGGTGGCTCTCAAAACAATGACTTTGTCTTGGTGGCCTTTTCCCGCTGATTGGAAATGGCTGCCTTGGAGCGTGAGAAGAGAATGCTGATTGGTTGTCCACCCCTTGCATGGATTCAGGAGGGGAAATGGTACAAAAACCAGGTTTTTAGGACTGTCATGTGGAGGGCTTCCGTGCTCAGATCTTGTTCGCACAGAGTAGTCAGTTTTCTACTGATATGTAGCATTACCCCCAATCTTGGTGACTTCAAGGGACATTTGTAATCTCCCAGTTTTTGTGGATGAGGAATCTGGGTGCCACTTAGCTAGTCCCTCTGGCTTGGGGTCTCAGACTGCAATTAAGATGTCAGCAAGGGTCATAGTTGCCTCAGGGTTGGACTGGCGAAGAATCAGGTCTAAACTGGCTGTCACTAGCCACGACCCTTGCTGACCATGGGCCAGAGGCAGCGGCCTCTGTCTACATGGACTTTCCATAGTATAGCCAGTGTCCATAGGAAGGGACACACATAGTAGAAGTCACACTTCCTGTAGCCTACCTTGGAAGTGACACCATCCCTTTTTTTCGCTGTATCCTTTTCAACAGAAGTCCCTAGCGCTAGCCCCATTCAAGTGGCTGAAATTACACAGGGTGTGATCCTCAGGGGTGGAGGTCACCTTGAGGTTGTCTGTACCTGTGAGGGTAGGGGTGGGGCAGGCTATTGAACATATTACAGAAATACTTTTCTTCTCAGTACTAAACTTTAAACTATAACAGTGCCATTTGTAGTCTGATACTGAATATAGAAACAGCACAAATGTGTAATGAAACCTGAAAGAATCCTTGATAATTCCCTAAGTTGAGTCAGATTGATTTTTGTGGTAACATCAAAAGCATGAAAGTTTTGACAAGGTGTGTGGGAGTAGGGCAGTGACTTTTGAGCATGAATATCTTAGCTTCAAAGACCTAGGCCTATGCTAGCATGAAAGGAAGGCATTTGGCCAGAGGGAAACATAAAAATAACCAAAATTCTGGAAGGAGAGACAAAGGGCAGTCAGGGAAGTAGAATAGGGCCTGGATGAAGAGGGAGAAAACGTCAAAATAGGTTAAATTTTTCCATAGTGGCAGTCCTACCCTTCCCTACTGGAGAGCTAACTAGCCACAAGTTATCTCCTCTTAATCTACTTTTCCTTGACCTTACCATGGCTAAAGCCTTGAGACTGAGAAGATGAGGCCATAGCAGTAAACTAGTTGTGTAGACACACTTAGTGGGAACTCTACGCAAAGGGAAGAACACTGAGGCATTGCTCACCCTTCATGGCCTCCCCCAAGCTGAGTTTAGTGGTGCAGGCATGTGGCCAAGAATCTGAGATCCCACCATGCCTTCTGCACTAAGAAAGCATCCTGCTAAATAATTAGTTCTTGATTCTATTGGCTGCACTTCATTTGGGAATATAAGAAGAGCCTGGTAGTGAGTTTGTAACACATAATGGATGCTTAAGGCCAGTAGGCAGAGACAGAGGGACTAGATGCCACTGAGTCCCAAGCCATGTAGGCTGTCGCTTTGCATGCAGCACAGGCATCCCGTTGCTGTCCTTATCTCAAGCTGCCCAAGTTACAGGTTTTCTTAGCTTTTTGCAGAGATCAGATGCAGAGTTGAAACTGCATCTGGGCAGAGTGGACAGAGCGCTAGCATGGCATGCTCTTATTTGTTCTATTTGAATACAGTGTCATGCTTATGGGTTAATATGTAGCCTTTATTCAGACTACTAGGCTACTGAATCCTTAAGTTTGCAGAAGTTCTCAGTCCTGGCTCCTTATTTTCAAGTCAAAAAAGCTTGGTCATCCAAGTTCGTGTGCTTGTGTAGATGCCAGAAAGAAAAGGTTTCCAGAAAGAGTGCTCAAAACCATAGAACGCACAGGACATCATGTCTCAAGTAGTTCCTCAGAACTCTAAGGTAGGCGTCAGTTTTAGAGACTTTCCAGTGCATACTCCTATTCCCTCTGCAGTTTACAGTGATCACTGGAAAAAGCAGAAGTAAGATGCCCAGTGGCCCTTACTGAAGTCTCCTTGAAGTGGTTGAAACATCCCAATGTTGACAAAAGCAAAGCAAAAATCAGTTGATCTTTGATCTCTTGGTCCATTCCAGTGGATCTGGATTCTCATTTCAGTTCTGTGGCTCTGTGACTGGGTAAGTGACATAGTCTGAGGATTACTACTAGCTTTCCCATTTGTAAAATGCAAATGAGGTCATTGTCAGCATTTAATGAAATACTGTTTATAGACTGCCTAGCACAGAACTGGTGCAAAACAGGCACTCAGTGCATGATGGCATCCTTCCTCTTTGCCCCACAGGTAGCAGTGGCTGTCAGTCATTACCTGTATTCAAACCTGTACCTTATTCTGCTCCTCTCTCTCCCTTCTAACCCCTTGCTCCTGTCAGGAAAGCGGTAGTTTCCACTCTTCAAATGGAAAATATTTAAATTGAATGGAAGTAAGTGTTCACTGGCTGTATAGTTCTGTCAGAAGTTGATAGGTTTTTCAGGACTTAAAAAAAAATACTGGGGAAAATGTAGCCCATAATCAGATTAGTACAGGCAAGCAGGTTAGAGTAACTCCAGGATTATGCAGATTAATGCATCTGCAGCATCCACTAGGATTTGGCTGGGTAGAAGAGAGGCCAGTAGTTAAGTCTAGAAAAGGAGGTTGGGGCCACAAACAAGGGCAGTGGCCCCCAGGTATATTGAGAGACCAAAAAATAAAGCCTGAGTAAGAATTTGGATAAATAGTATTTATGATTCTATAAAAAGTATATCAAATGCATCTACATGTATGATGATACTTCTCACAATAGTCTTTCAATGTAAGCATTATAAAGTTCATTATGGCTCATTATAGCTCATTGACTAATCAGTACTCAACTGGGATTTCGGGGTTTCATTTCAGTGCTTCTCTTAAATCATCACTCTGGGTTTAAACTATCTAGGGCACTGTAAGTCTGGTTAAAGGACGGGAGAGGGCTGTTGTACTCCAGCAAACAAGTAGAACTTGAGAGGGGGGCAGAACTTTGTGAGCCAAGACATTCTTTCCAACAGTAAGGATTGATTTCAAAAAATGGGAAAGATCCAACGTATATTTGGGGTAAATAAGCAAGTTTGGTTATGGAGTGTAGTGGAGACAGAATGGAAGTGAAAATGTTCTTGGAGTTGCTTCCCTTTGTTGGGGTCACTCTTAATGACCACTCCCAGCGTTAACACTTCATTGCAGGACAGAAGCAAGATGTTTGTCCTTTAACTTACAACTTCCCAAAGCAAGACTGATGTTGCAGGCTTGCATCACTAGTATGTTGGAGGGACTTTTCTGTTGTTTAAAGCATCATCTCAGTTATCCAAAGAGTAACCACAAACAACCCAATCCAACCTGTCCTCTTCTATATCATGGGTGTAACTAGGGAGACATCAGTGACACGATTATGCAAATCAGACTGTTATGTTGGTTATTCTTATAGGATGTCTGCAACGTAATGATAATAATACTAACACTGGCAAAATACCACTGTATTGATTATTATGTGTACATAATTATCTTTGGTTTACATTTACTAATTCATTTAACTCTCAAAAGGCATAAAGAAATTATTTCCATTTCACAATAACAAATGGAGACAAGTTAATAAAATTTGCCTAAGTTCACATAGGCACATTCAAAGAAAAAGATTTCAACTCTGATTTCAGAGCCTGAAACTCTTCACTACCTGGCTGTAATGGATTTTATAGAAGAATTGAAGTAGCAAGATCAATCCAGGCTCAAGACAGACTTCAAAAACATTTTACTACTTTACCGTAATTTCATAAAAACTTACAGCAGTGTTTTTAGTGCCAAGGGAAGTTTTGTCTTTGTGAATTTTAAATTTTTCTGGTAGAAAGTCTCCGTAGTAGCAAGGCCAACAGCACTAACAGCGATCTTCCACTCTCGGAAGACTCCGGTGAGCTTTGCTGCTTCTTGAGACTAAAATATCCTCCCGTAGAGGCAGTAACTTGAATGGTAGATTATAGATTCAAAGAGAATCTATTGAAGCAAAAAGTTCTATCACTAACTCAGAACAAACAGACTATTATTAATTATTGAACTTAAATTGAAGGAAATTGAGGTTAAGTACCATCTTAAAGCAAAATTTGTAGAAAAAACAACATAAGCTTTAACTGCTAATTATAAGGTTTTTAGGACATTTTGTATCTGTTTATCTCTGATCCTCATCCAGACATAACTGATTCCACAAACTTTTTCTAGTTTTGCTAGTAGCTACCTTGAGCTGTTTGGGCGCTTATATATAGATTCCTACTCTAGAGCATTTCTCCATAAAAAGGCGGGCATTGCACGTGGTAGAGAGAAACGTCTGCTTCCCTGATTGCCTGAGTAGGAGAGTCTTATATGTAGATTGCTTCTCCATACAAATGGAGAAGTATAAAGTAGGGCATACCACAGTTCCGTAGGTTTAATGCATAAAGAACCAACTGGCATAATATAGTGAAAATTTATCCTCTGTAAAAATGTATGTCTGTGTGCAAATGTTGATTATGCCATTATACCACAAACCTTGTTATACTTGGAAAATGAGCAGGTGGCATTGCATTATCTTTGGGTTTCTGAGATTGTCGACATAGGTTTTAGTTCATGATTTTTTTCCCTTTTATAAAAAGACAAAGAAATGAGGATATTGTTTCTAAAAGCACCAGCTTGTGGGTGGGGGAAATACATGGTTAATTTACACAACAACAAACAACCCAGATTTCACAATGAATGAATAATCCTTTGATGCCAATGGGGAGGAGCAGAATCAAACTCAACTTTCCTCTGGGTTCTTTCCTAGGATCTGGTGGGTAGTTGATGACTTTGTAAATGGGAGTTAACTGGGTTCTTGACAGGCTGAGGCTTAGAGGATGGAAATGCCTCTGAAAAGTTGGCAAAAGCTTCAAACCTGAATAATGGACACAATAGGGATTTCATTTGAGCACTTGATTTGAGGCTGTAGAACTATTGCTTCAGTGTTTTCTGAGTTGGGGCTTCACTTGACAAAGTAAAGTGACATGACAAAGTATTCTGGAGTACTGAAATACATGGCCTCTGATAGAAAGGGGCTCCCAGTAAAAGGAAGAAGCGAAGGCTTAGAAAAGTTACACTATACTTCTTACTCTCTTACCAAAGTAACTGGCCAGGGAAGGCAGTAGAAGTACCTGTTTAAAGACTTTGTTTAAACCAACTGTTACTCCTTTCATGTAGTTTTGGTCCACCTACTTCTTTGCCTATTGACCTGGCTAAATGAAAACTAGAACTTAAACTGTGTCTACAAGAGTTTAAACTTAAGACCCGTGGGTTAGCTAAATTCCATTCATGCATTCATTAAACACTAACTGCATACTTCATCTTTGCAAGACCTTGTTTTAGGCTCATAGATGATTCAGACACAGATCTTTTAAGGATCTTCTAGTCAGGGAAGAAAGGCAGACTAGGTAATAGATACAGTGGCTCAGGAATGCAGAGAGTGCTATGAAAGCACAGTAGTGGCCTCCCAGATTAGATGTAGTGTGTGGAAAATCTTTGAAAATGAGTGTGAGAGAGGCAGGTGTTCAAATCTGAACGAGCAGTGTGTGCAAAGGCTGAGGTGAAGACAGCATTGCACACCAGTGAGTAGCTCCACAGGACTGAAGACCAGAGAAAAGGTAGAAACTGAAGGAGGCAGGAATCAATTGAGGAGAAATTTGAACATCATTTACAAAATCTCAAAGTTAGAAGGAAACCACTGGAGAGATCTAAGCAATGGGGTGAGCTGCTCAGATTTGTATTCTGGGGATATCACTCTGTCAAGAGCATAGAAGTTTGGTGGAGAGGAATGAAACAGAGGCCAAGTGCAATAAGGATGCTGGTGCAGTAGTCTTAGGGATTCAAACTGAACAAGAGCAGTGGAAATGGAGGAGAGAGAAGAAGGAACGGAAATTCTATTTGGCTGTGTATGAGCGAAGAGCTGTGGGTAACTTCCAGGTTTCTGCCATGTGAATGTGGATGAGTGATGATACCTGTCATGGATATAGGGAGTGCAGAAGGAACAAGTCTGGGAAGTGAAAGATCATGAGAGCATTTTGAATGAATTGACTTGCTGTGTGTCAGGGATATCCAAATGGAGATGATCAGCAGCCTTAATTCTAACACAGCATTAGGGAGGCTCAGATAAATTTGAGTAGCTTTAAGTAAAGACAACAGTGTGAGTGGAAATGAGTGATACGGATGCAGTCATGTGGCAAATAGTGTGAGCACAGCAGAAGCCTGAGGACAGAGCCTGAGGAACAACCAGGGCGGAGGAGGCCAAATGAGAGAGGACAGGATGGGAAGATGATGGGGAAAATAACCCAGAGAGAAAACTGTTTCCAGAAAAATGAGGTTTGCAGTGTTGCCATGCAGAGCAGTCAAATAAGACAAGGTCAGAAAAATGTCCCCCCAGATAAGACAAATTAGTGGTTGCTGGCAACCTAAAGTGAAAGCAATTGACTGCAGATGCAGAGATAACATCGCACATCAATGAACAAATGGATGAGGCTTTGTCACATTGTCACGGGGACAGTACCCCAGGTCAGAATATTGGTTCTAGAAAAAAAGCATTATGCAAAACACTCTACCTTGCTAAGGATAAAGCAGAAAAAGTACTTTATTGCTTGTTTATGTACATAAAGCCATCCCAGAGTTGAGGAAAAATGAAAACATTAAGCACTGAAGTCCTTTTGTGCATGAATATCAAGACTAAAAATTGAGTAAATTGACCAGAAATAATCTTTAATGTCTGTTTCCATAGTGGATTCTTACAGAATTCCAATCACAAGATACCTTAAACATCCCTCAGAAGGAAGCTCTGCCTTCTGTTTGTAAATAACTATAATCCAATCTTGATAATTTATAGCAGTGTTTAACCCTCACTTTCAGTAAATTCTCATATCTCATTTCAATCTCTTCTGCTACATTTTTAGAGCCGTCCTGTCTCACTCTGACCTCAGTGAATAACATACGGTTACTACCTTCTACATCTCCGTCCTTCCCATAGTTGCAGATGAATAATAAATTTCCTTTCTGCTTGGAATTCCCCTGGCTAAATAACTCAAAACCTGAAGAATTGATCTCATAGAATTCTAAGAGGATTAACTTATTAATGGACCCCCAACGGTTGGCAGAGCAGAAGTTTTTAATTGGTAAGAGGCCTGCACAAAATAGGATTGCAGCTTGTAATTGGTTTGTGCATTCTCTCTTGGTACTTTGCATATGAATTTCTTCCCTCATAAAAGAGTGGGTTGAACTTCTATCTGGACACTTGTATGTGTGAACTCCCACCAGGCTTGAATTCAGTACTCATGAGATGCTCCACCTCTGACATTTCTAGGATTCCACACAGGCCATTTATCCTTCTCTTTCTCTCTCTCTCTCTTTTTTTTTACTTTAAGTTTTTGTGGAGAAGAACTGGGATATAGGCCAGAGGTTCCAGGGGGTAAGAGGATTCGCCAGAGACAGAGTGGGTTGCAGAAAGGCAGATCTACTGAAATACACGACTGAGGGGAGCAGCGGGTGAGACAGGAGAGGTCTGCTACGCCATGCGAGTTAGCTCCCTGGCCCAGGCTCAAACTCAGGCCATGGTTGTGATAATGCTGAGACTTAACCCTTGGACCACCAAGGAGGCCCTGTTTTTTCCTTCTCTTATGTCGTTTTGAAGGTAAATTTGCACAGGAGAATCTGACAGTGATAACACGGGAGTGAGGGGCTGAACACTTCATTAGGGTTTTGCTGGTAGTGGTGGACACTGCCTTTGATTCATGCTAGTGTGATCTACTCTGTATTCTTTTAGTCAGTAACACTAAGTTAGAAATCACCAGAGTTCCAATTAGTTGCAACTGTGGGACAAAATAGAGACCTTTCTGTATCATTGATCTGTTTATGTAAAAAGTCAATATTGATGCTTAATTCTAAATTGAATCAGATTTATGACCGAAAATTCTAAAAGTGAAGGGTCTCAGTCCCTGGACCATAAATAGTGCATAGTGGCTAGATTTTGCTTGTGTTCAACACATGGACAGCTATCTGTAGATGAATCATGATTTCAAAGTTTGTTGAGAATGTGTCAACATTTAACTCATGCAAATTAACATTGTCACATCAACTGTCCATATTCCCCACATTTTGCAAGGAAGACTAGAAATGCTTTCCCTACTCAAAGCAGAAAAAAAAAAAATGTGCCAAGCAAAAAATGGCTCGGTATCGCTTTGGAACATTGTTGAGATGTTCTGACTCCTGCTACTAAGAAAGAAATGTGCTATTGTAGAGAGATCAGGAGACCTTGATTCTCTTCCAGGATCCACCACTGTGCAACTGCGAACAGTTCCTTTAGCCATTTCAAGGCCTCCATTCTTCTTAGCCTTAAAGCACTACAGTGTCTTTAGGGAATATAAAGTGTTAGTCATTCAAAATAGTTTTACTTGTTCTTTGAAGTTACCAGAAAGTCGTGCCCACTTGTCTTGGTAGGGTGTGGGCATGGGGAGTGAGTTGGGAGAGCAAAGGCCTGCAGGTATCATGGTATAGCTAATGCCAGGGACATGACAACATGCGGTAAGGACTCATTGGCTGGTTTTGGCTTTAAACTGCCAGCCTATTTGTTCACTTCACATGGCCTGGGTTTGGAGAAGTCTATGAGATACCAGTTTCTCCTGGTGATTCACATACAGCTGATCATTTTCCTAGTTTTGTACTTAGGGAGAGAAGTCCCATCAGGCAGTATTATGAAAATCTGGAGAGAAAAAAGGAGTTGGGTTGTGCTCTAGGAAAACACACCTAACGAGGGACCCCAAAATGACCGCCTATGGTGATCAGGGGGCCTGGGTCAACTATAGTCTACTTTGAATCCTTGATTAAAAGGAAACAAGAGCTCAACAGCTGACCTTTGTCCTTACTACTTTCCCTTTTACCGCATTCAAACAATTATTTTCCCTGTGATTCCATATATGTATCAGAATACCAACCAGCCTCTTCTGACTCCGCAGCTATTATGTCTAACATGAGTCTAAGAGGAGATTTTTATCCTCCCTAAGACTTGGGGAGACCTAAAATACTTGCACCTAGCACCCTTTCCCAGAGACCCCCGTCATTCAGGTTAAGCTAGGGCCTAGGTATTAGTATATATTTTAAAAGTGCTCTCAACAATTATTCTCATGTTCACATGGGGCAGAGCCCTGCTGCCTCACAGCAGACCCAGGTGTTGGTGGGTATTTTTTGTTGTTGTTGATGTTCTTTTTCTATAGATGCATACATGAGAAAAATCCAGTAAAAATGAAGTTTTTTTCCTTCTTTTGTTTGCTCCTCAGGAAAAGCAAGTTATTATGTCCCGGAAATCTGTAGCTTTGCCCTGAGATGGAACCAAGGCATTTATTTCCCAAAGTCTCTTAGAGGTGAAAATTTGAGAGATGCTAGAAAGGAATGGACCTTGAGATTTGGACAGAGGGGGCTTAGTGTCCAAACTTGGGAAAGCCTTGCTTCCTAGGCTGGCGGGAGAGAGTGGTGGGCCTTCATACAACAGGGACCTGCAGCCTGCCCATATACTCGACCCAGGAGATGATAGGGCTATGACAACCAAGATGTTGGACACCTGGGTCCTGAACCTGAAGCACCAAGACTTTGGAGGTCACAGTTTTGGCTAGGAAAAGCAAACACCTACCATCAAATGGACCACAAAGGTTTGGACAATGGGCATCTTGGTACCAATCTTAATGGACTGAAAACTAGCTGCATTGCTTCAAATGTAATGAACAGTATATAAGGATTATTATATAAGCAAGGGGAAAACTTCCCTAAATGTGACTAAGATTGAAATTACAGCAAATAGGTTTCAGAACTAGACATTACTATATTTAGAAAAGGGCAGTAATGGATTTTTCCTCATCTGATGGATGTCGAGTAAATTCTAGTCTCTAACAAAAGGAATCAAACAATCACGCTTCAATATATTGAATAATCCCATCTGATAAATGCTTTTAATTTTATTGAGTTTTAATTAGATTTTGCTTTGGCCAAGTGCTCTAAGAACTTTTATTACAGGAGGGCACTTGCAATTTTTTATGCTGTTCATAGAATATAGTGATGACTCAGAACTTTTTATTTTGTGGGTACAGTGTAATTTATTTACAGTACATGACAAGGTAGGGCATCCTAATCCCATCCTTTTCTCCAGGGCACCTGGAGTATAGAAACTGATAAGGTCAGGAGATTTCTCAGTTTGTTAGATGAGTGGAGGAAAGGACTCCCCAGCAGCTGAGGGACTTTCTTTCTCTTGTTCTCTTGCTGATGCAGGTGATTCAAGAGACCCTACTTGGAGGCCTTGTGGATCATAAGGTCCACCACCTTGTTGCTATAGCCAAATTCATTGTCATACCAGGAAATGAGTTAGACACAGTGATCATTGAGGTCAGTGCCAGTCCCAGCTTTGAAAGTGGAGGAGTAAGTGTCACTGTTAAAATTACAGGAGATGACCTGGTCCTCCATGTAGTCCAGGACACTCTTGAGGGGGCCCTGTTATGCCTGCTTCCCCATCTTCTTTATATCACTGTATTTGGCAGCTTTCTCCAGATAGCAGGTCAGAATCATGACCAGCAGTTTGGGTATGGAAACACTGAAGGCCATGCCAGTGACCTTACCATTCAGCTCAAGATGATCTGGCTCCAGCTTTGGCATCTCCAGTAGAAGAGGGATGATGTGCTGGGTAGTCCTTCAACCATCATGCCACAGCTTTCCAGAGAGGCTGTCCATGGTCTTCTAGATGGCAGTGATAGCATGGACTGTGGTCATGAGTCCCTCTGCTATGCTAACATTGTCATGGATGACCTTGTCCAGGGGACCAAGTAGTTCATGGTGCAGAAGATGTTTCTAGCAATCTGGAGGGAGTTCTGATGATTCATGACCATCACAAACATAGGAAAAATGGTAGAAATGATCACTCTTTCGGACCCACCCTTCTCCAAGGTAGTGAAAATACCTGTGGACTCCAGAACATATTTAATACCAGCATCACCCCATTGATATGGGGGAGTTTGCTCTTGGAAGATGAAGATGGACTTTCCATCGATGACAAGCTTTCTCTTCTCAGTCTTCACGATGCCATTCAAACTGTCATCCTGGAACATGTAGACCAGCCATGTGGTTGATGTCAATGAAGGTATCGCTGGAGACAACAATGTCCACTTTGCCAGAGTTAAAAATAGCCCTAGTGACCGGTCACCCAGTTGGGTCAATCCATTCACTTCATCTTTCACCATGGTGTCTCAGGAATGTGACAGGTGCTGCAGGAGAAGAGGAAGCTGGCTGTCAAGCTAGGTGGCTCAGGTAGCTGATTTCAGAATTTTTATAGCAGGGTTCAGAGGCAGCAACTTGGTAATTAAGTGAGAGAGACAGAGAGAATGGGACCAGGGCTTAAAGTTGTATTTTCATTTAAGATTGAGAAGCAATTGGCTGTTTATATTTTAAGAGGAAGCAGCCCCTTCATTTAAAGCCTTTCAGTTGCACACATGCATGCATGCACACACACAACTGCCAGCAGGTCCCAATAAGATGACAAATGGAAAAAGTAGCTTTACTAAGTGGGGGTGTTCTCAGTTATGTAAGCTACTGAAATTCTTTCTTCACAAGGGAGCCTTTGTTTAATAAGAACTTGGGTTTGGAAGTCATACAAAACTAGATTTAAATCATCTCTCTTCCTACCTTTGAAGTTTTTTTGTTTTCTTAGGGCCTACCAGTATATGACGTGTATTAGGCAATTAATGAATACCTAATGGATTAACACAAAAAATAGTCATCTGAGCACTTA
Organism: Galemys pyrenaicus; assembly: GCA_019455555.1. Classification (NCBI taxonomy): domain Eukaryota; kingdom Metazoa; phylum Chordata; class Mammalia; order Eulipotyphla; family Talpidae; genus Galemys; species Galemys pyrenaicus. The sequence goes on along the minus strand of JAGFMF010011739.1, from coordinate 3,065,436 downwards.
ACAGTGCTTAATAGTTATCTGGGCACTTAACATCTTAGTCTAAACCTAAGTGTTCTTACCTGTAGAATGGGCTTACTGATAACTACCTTGATGAGATAATGAAGGCTTCTATGAAATCTAAAGTGTTTAAACTAGTATCTGGTGGGATCTTCTCCTATTTGATTTCCCTGCTGGCACATCCCTTCCCCCTTAGTGCTGTGTATATACCATCGTGTTACAGGAAAAGCCTCACTGAATTGAAATGCTCAAGTGAAGAATATGCTGCCTGCAATAACTGACTTTTAACAGCAGATTATACTCAGAAACCAACACAGAATCCTGCCATAGGAGGATGTGTCCAGGAGAACTACTGGCAGAGGGGCTTGACTTGGCTTTTATTGGTGTCCTGTATCTTCAGGAGCCATGTCTTAATGATTCCTAAGAGTATCTAGGTTTGATTTCTTCTGAGTACTCTTGGTCTACAGTTTTCCACTCAGATCTTACCACCATTCTGATCCACCTTTTCTTCTAATCTGTATTCCTTTCATTCAGTAGATATTAGGGAAATTAAATAAGATGGAGATGAGATGGATATATCATTGCCTACTAGGCAGAAAGATTCGGGTAAAGAGGTATTTAGATGAGAAAGTCAAGAGTTAATGATACAGAAGGACACATCCTCTGTTGGAAATGTAGCAGGGGCTCAGGATGGGACAGAAAAGTTATCAGCAAGGACATCCCTGTGTTTTTGTCTGTGTCCCTCTGTCCCTTCTGTCCTGAATTATATCATTATCTCTGCAAGTCACTACAACTTAATGCCTGTTTGAGCCAATAGGTAAGACCATACGGTCTTGCAGGTAGAGTAGGAGGGCTGATGTCTTGTCTGCTTGTTCTCTACTGTACCTCCAGCTGTGAGACAGAACCCAGCATATGAGTAGGCACACAATTTTTTGAATAAACAGCTTTATTCTGAATGAAGCTGGAAGAAATTGATAATTGTCCTAGAAACTAGTTCCAGACAGTTCAGAGGGTACTGCAGGGCATTAAATTATGGAAATAATTTTTGTCTTTAACCAGCTTTCAAAGGTCTACCATCTAAATGTCAGCTCATAAATTTCATTACCATCTAGTAACTTCATCAAGCATCCTTTCTGACAAAGGCACAGTGTTCCGAAGCTATTAGATTTTGTATGGAAATTGCTGGATGCTTTGTTCTTGCTTTCAGAGTTTACATCTGTCAGTAAATTGGAGTGATTATGCATACACAAAGTGCTCAAGTATATCTACATATTGGGAATTTTAGTTTTGTTTACTTTTTCTACAAATCTTAGAGCAAAATTCCAGAAAGTACTCTGAGTCACTGCTTGATGCAAACAGAAAGAATCTCAGTGTTTAACTTCTCCAAAAACAAAAGTAGATGGTACTGTGACCCACTCCTTCCAGCACAGGTATTGTTTAAAGATCTGGCTATAGGCAGGTAGTCTGTCAAGAGTAAGTGCACAGCCCAAGGAGTACATCATGGATCAATTCAGAAGCCAAGGATCCTAGAAAAAATAATAAAAGCAAAGGACATTGCCTTAAATATATCTAATAGCACGAAATGCAGGTGTCATGGCACAGTTTCTCAAGGCGAGGTCTCCAGTAGACTCAGAATTCGATAATCTTGTGCTTGTCTCAGGTCACAATATTTAGAGTTCACCACGAAGGAGATGCAGCACAAATTCATCATTTACAATATGAACTTGGGATGTTGACATGTCCTGGACAAATATCTTTTTCAAAATTTGTTTCAAAACAATGTTAGATCCAGAAACCTAAATTTTCTTGCCATGACTTCATCAACTCTTGCTATCTCATAGTTTAGATATTGGCCATCATAATTTGCTTAAATATTCTAGCTTTTTGCCATTCACCCTTACCCTGGATAATGTGTCTATGGAAGGAAGAACTCAAAAGGGTCTGTAAGTGCACTTGAGTGTGGTCACTCACCTGCCGTATTTTCATTGGGTGGGTGAGAGTTATTCAGAATAGGATTTACACGTTTATAGAAAACTTTCCTGTGGGTCTGAAATTCCCTAGGCACCAGCTGGATCACTTTTCTATCCTGTGAGAATAGAAAAATCTTAACTGTTATTTCATTATCATGTCACAGGTCGCTGCAATTTTCCATTGTTGGATAGCAAGCTCCCTGAGAGGGAATTAGTTGCACATGTAAACCCTAATGTCTGTATGTCTCCCTAATCGATTAATGGAAAGACATTTCCCTTTCACAGTGCTTCCTCACAAGTCCCAAAGGGACCAAGCCTTTGTTCAGTAGATTTTATAATCAGACTCCAAGCTTTATCTGCTTAGCAATAGGAGAAGTTAAAAAGAATACTCCTGTCCCTGGCACAGAACGAGAGCCCTGTATCAGTGGTGTGGGTGCCTCTTTCATTTTTCTTTTCCCATAAGCAAACAACTCCAGCTGAGACTGAGGACTTTGGACACTTCCAGAGAAGGAATAAAAAAGTGTAATGAACTTAAAATTTTTGTGCTACTGTATCTAGTAGGAAATAAATTGATTAGGATTTCATTTACTTAGTGGTTATTTGAGTGCTTCTGCTACTGATTAGCAGGCACTGCTTTAGAGATTGGACAGTGTACAAAGTAGTAACCATAAAGGTTGATTTCTAATGAAGGAAGTGAAAGGAAGCAAGTATATTATTATAGTCTTGGGTGGTAAGTGCAAGCTGGGAAAGAAGGCTGAGTAACAGAGGTGGAAGGTGCAGAGTAGGAATGGATTGAAATCTTATGTAGGGTAATTAGTGAAGATTTCTGTGATGAGGTGACATTGAGCAGACACCTAAGCAAGTGGGGAAGGTGTCCTGCAGGCATCTGGGAAAGGGAAAAAGTCTGAAGAACTTGAGGGAAGATCATGCTTTATGTTCTAGAAGGAAGCTAGTGCAGCTAAAACTAAGAAAGCAATAGGGTTATGGAAAATGGAGGTAGGCACATTTTTAAGAACTTGTTGATGACAGAATTCTGCCTCTTTCCTGATTAAGACAAAACTCCTGGGAAATTGAGTAGTGGTAGACCATGATCTCAGGGTTTTTTTAAAGTGCTCCTCCTGGCTACTCTACAGAGAGGAGATTTGAATGGGAAACAAGTCCAGAGATGATTGCAATAATCGTGACAAGACAGACGTGATGGCATGAGCCAGGTGTGGTCAGAACGAGGATGCAAGGTGTCCAGTTGGATTTATTTCAGAATTAGAGTGGGTAGAATTTGTTGCTGGTATGGATGAAAGATGAGAGGGAAAAAAGAATATGACTCAGATTTTTAAATTTTTTGTTTTTGTTTCTTGCCTGAGCAACCTATTGGGCAGAGCAGTCATGTCCTGAAGCAGAGTAGACTAACTCTTGAGGAAAATTCAGTAGACAAATTTTAGATATATTAAGCTTAAGGTATATATTGGATGACCAAATAGGCGCTGAATATACAACCAAAGATACAAGTCTAGTGTTCAGAGGAGTGTAAGCTGGTGGTACAGGTTGGAGTTAATAGAAAATGGTGTCAAAGCCATGACGCCAAGTTAGGGGAGTGCAGATAAAGCCAAGAACCCTGAGGAATAGTCCTAGAACACCATTCCAGTATTAGCAGGGGAAGGTGAGGAGATATCAAGAAAGAGATCAAGAAGATGCTGCTGGAAATGTAGCAGGAAAAAGCTAGAGAAAGTGTACCCTACAAGCCAGATGAGAAAAGAATTCAAAGAAGGGAAGAATGATAAACTGCATCAGCTTTGTCTTTTGAGATCCCAAAATTTCCATTTTATCGCCTTCTACAATGGCAAATAGGCAGTAAGGGGACAGAGGAAGAGCCTCCTTAATTTTTGATTCAAATACAGTAAGGAGCACCAAAGGTGTGATAACATTAAAACCAGACAAAAGTAACAACAAAGCACTAGAAATGCTGTTCCTTGAGACACATTATAACTTCTGTCTCTGAGCACTGGGTATTGGAGTAGTTAGGCTCCTCCTGCAGTCTCATGTTTTTAACTTCATAATTTTTTAGGTGGGATTAATAATAACTGTATGTCTCATGGATCATTGTGAAAACAGGGTATCATGGATCCCTTAAATAACCTCAAGAATCTTCCTGTAGCATCCCAGATTCTGAGTAAGAAAATGCCAAAAGATACTTATCATGAAGCTTTGATGTACAAACATTTTTTTTGGTTAATTTTATATTCAAAATACTTGATCCCATCATTAAGTGTATGCATGTTTGTGTTTTCCTACTCAATTCTTGCTACTCACTGTGCTAGGCACTGAGAATTCACAGGGAATTGAGATACTCTTCTCCAAGGAGCTTAGGAGCTAAGAAAGCAAATAGAATGCTTGATATTTCGAACTTAGAGTAGTCCACCGGTGCCAGTCACCCTTGTGAGATCATCTGTGAAAAACCCACTTATTTTTCATCTAAGATTTTTTTGGTTAAAACCTCTCTCACTTAAGTCTTTGCATTTATTTAGGAGGTAGCTCTAACTGTAGCAGTTCCCTAAAATAGGGACTGATGTTCAACATGAGTGGCCAGGACACATCTTTTTAAAGCAATAAATGGTTATGGATTTTCTTCTGCAGTAATATCTGCACTTAAATGTGATCCATGAAATGTGCTGGACTGTACTCAGGCCCACGTGTTCTTTGCTTGTAAGCTTCTTGGTACCCATGATGTACAGATCTAACTATAGGACTGTCATCAGTTGCCTAATGATCTACCATATATAGACTTGTCAACCATTTTGCTTTGTCCCATGAAGTTCTTTGCTGTCCCTCTGCTCCCTGGGTCAATCCCACAGTCATCAGTTCAGGCAGACATGGTCACTCTGCCTGTTGGGCTCTGAGCCAAGCTATAAGAAAGAAGCAATATGAATAGAATAGGCAAGTTTCATTTCTTTTCAAATTCAACGTTCTCTAGCTAGAGGAGGAGGGAGTATAAAAGAACCTTACTTTGTCAGAGATGACCCGTGATAATATGAAATCTAAACAGAGAGCCGAAGGCTGTATATCCTCATTCGGGAACAATAACTCTACAGCACAGCAAGCCGAATTCTGACAGGAATACTTGGTGCTTGTGAACCACACAGCTTGGAGGGATGCTGACATATGAGATACCTTAGATTTTAATCATTTCCCCCCTCTGCTGCAAGTTTGGGGCTGACAGTCATTTCTTCTAGTGTTGTAGTTATTGGGCTCAGAAGAAAATGTGTTGTATTGGATTTTTAATTCTCTGGCTGTTCTTGCCGGCATTGTGTTCTGTGATTACTTTTCAATGTTGTGAGGCCATAGGAAAGGGCTGAGAGTGATCTTTTTTTATGGACAGTATCACCATGGGCCTTAGAATCAGAAAGACATGAATTTAGACCTATTACTAAGGTCAGTCTCTTGGGGAAATAAAGCCAGTTTGGCACCATGGTGAGAAGGACAGGCTCCTGATTCGGATTGTCCTAGGATCAAGGTCAGGATCTGCGACTTACACAATGTTTTGCACTAGGCAAGTTGATTAACCTCTCGTGCCTCAACTTTTAATCTACAAATAGGACATTTGTACCTACCTTACAGAGTGATTGTAGGGATTAAGCTGAGATGCTATAGCATAGTGACACATACTAACTTTCATTAAGCAGTCCTATTAAAACATTACAATTGCCTAATTTCTCTGAGATTTGGTTTCTTCAGTTTTAAAAGGATTGTACCATTGTGAATGTTAAATAACTTAAAGAATATCAGCAGAGTGGTTGGTCTAGAATGAACAGTTGGTGTTAATTTCAGTAATAATTAAGCCACAGAAAGAAAAATTGAAATGGACTCCAATGCCTCACAGTTGTTTATGCCCCATTTTTTATGTCAACAGATGTTCTCATTTCATGACATTCTTTAGTTCTGATTCATCAACGAAAAGTTATTTTTTTTTAAAAAATTACAGTAACCTTGGTTATGCCATGTAGCAGTACAAATCAACATCTATAGAAACTACATTAAGGTCACTACTGAGAGCCATTCTATCATTCACTATAGAATTGACCGCTTTTACCAGATCAGCCCACTCCACTGTCCTCTTCCCTTCTGTTAACCAATAATTTGGTATTAGGGTCTAAAATGTTTATTTTTGTTTTATTTAGCTCATTCATTGGTTTTTGGCTTTCTGTGACATGTGAGTTAAATCAAATGGTGTTTGTCTACTCTACCCAACTTATTTTACTAAGCATAATATCTCCTAAGACCATCCATGTTGCAAATTGCAGAAGAAAAATCTCTTCGTTTAATCTGATTCCATGTCCCAGTCAGTCAACAGTTTTTTTAATCAAATACATTATAGTCCCAGATTGATTGGGAATCAGTTATCTGCTCTAATACAGTTTATAATTAACTGGGGTTAAAAGGTAAACACTCATTTGATAAATTTTAACTGCGTGTATAATATGTGTAAATCACCATGCCAGTGAGCATCCTGATAGGTATAAACATCAACCAGATATGAATCCTGCCTTCCAGAGAGACAAAGCCAGCTGCAAGGAGTGGGAGAAACCATGGGTGCACACAGCCTAGGCTGGATACTCTGTGCACCTTTTTATCACTATAAACCTTAAGGCAAGTTACTTATCTGCTTTGTGCTGGGGCGCCTCATTTGTCAAATAGAAATAAAATAGTGCCCATATTATAGTGTTGATGTGAAACTTAAATGGGCTGTTAAGCATAAAGCCCAATGCCTGTCATATATTCAGAGATCACTAAATGTTATCCATTTGAAAATATAACAAATAGAGATAAGGCATGCATGTAAATAACCATAACACAATAATATGGTGATATTGCTATGGATGTTTGGAGAGAGAGAATTTACTTGAGAGACATGAAATAATGTGTTGTTCAAGTGACTCTTGGGAGGATACGTCATACAGGAACATGGAAAGATTGGACAAATCAGCACAGCATTAGAAGTAGAGTAAGGCACATGAGTAAGGGCACAAAAGTGGAGAAAGCCCAGGGGTTCTATCTGGAGGAAGTTAGGAAAATGCATTATGAAATTAAGTCCTCAGATGCTACTTTAAGAAATTTATTGTGGTTTTAAGGACAGTGTAAAGCGCCAGTGTGGATTTTTTCTGGTGTGACAGGAAAATGAGTCAGAGCTGTGCCTCTGGTAGTAGGCCAGAGAAAGAATGTTCTGAGTGTTAATAGCCTTGTCCTAGAACTCCATTCTCTCTCTTTTCTGACCCACTGACTCTCGGACATGAGGGAAGAAAGACTCAGGCAGATAACGATGTTGGTGCCTGGATTGTTGAGAGATTGGCTGTTCCATTTACAAACACTGGGAATCAAACGAATATGTAGACTGAAAGGGAAGCTTTTTGGTACATTAGGACATATTGGTGCTGGTGTTGATAAGTTCATGGATAAAGTTAGGAATAGGTGGAGGTTTGGAACCTTAGAGTGTCACCTGGTTACAGATGCAGAGGGCATCACCACTCCTCAAGTGAAATTGGAAGCCTGAAGAATGGATGAGATTGCTAAAGGAACATGGCAAAGACCTATCCTTGGGAAATACCTATATTTAGGGAAAAGAATATGGGAAGAATCTATCAGAAAGGTGTAAAACAACTAGGAAAATACAGAATTGAAAAAAGAAATGGAAGTAGGAGCTTCAAGAAGGAGCATTTAGTGGATACTGAGCAAGACTTAATTAGAAAAGAGTGAGGCGTGAAGGAGAGGTAAGGCTAGAGGTAGAAGGTAGAATTGAATGGGAGGAGGACACTTTAAAAGCAAAGAAGAGACCTTATAACTTAAATGATAGCAGATAAACTTTTGTATGTTACAGATCGTATTTATGGGAGACATAGAGATTTACACTCCTCACCCAAAAGATCTCAAAGGTCTTATTAATTCCCCTACCACCACTAATAATTGGGCCCTCTCACCTCATATGTCTCTTTATTTTGAAACTGTCTCTTACAGATGGGAAGTCTGGTCACTTGATACTGACAGAATGAAGGGGAGATTCTAAGGTTTTGTTCAAACTGAAAAATTTTTTCTAAAAAACTCATATATTTATAGTGGGATAGACCCCAGAGATGTATTTGGTAGGGGGAGTGGGGAGTTATGAAAATTCACGTTTGCTGAGCAAATAAGAAGATGGGGTACTGTCTAAGAGCTGGAAGTATTTCAGACACCACCTGGAGTGGCAGCCTATACCTGCCCTTGCTCCAGACAGCAGCTGTTATCTTACAGCTCTTCCATAGACAGATATCTGGAATCTGCAAGTTTTACATAGTTTTATCTAAGAGGGTAAAACAAACATGGTGGAAGTTAGAGACTGAGAGAACACAAGAGAAGATTGACTCCATAAGGGAAGATAGTCTCGTTTTGGGGTTTTCAAGTTAAAATGTTCTAGGTTATGACAAGGAATATTCATCATAATGTGTTACTGAAGTTGAAAGGAAGTAATCAATGTTGATTTTGAATAGATTGTCCATGGAAACCTTGGAATTACTCAAGATGATGGCCAAAGGCCATGAGAGGATTTTTTAGCCTCAACTCCAGCATTACAGTATTTACACATCATGTCTTAGAAAACCTGGTGTTCTCTGCAGTATCCTGGCAGAACTCTTTGGCATTGGAAGGTAGTCAATAAGCTGATTTTACATAGTTTTTTAAATCAGATTTTCAGAATGTCATCAAAAGTCAGATAAATGGTGGTAGAAGTAACTAGGATTTTAATAGATTTCCCCAAAAGATGCAGAGATTGGATACTATATACCTCAAAATAGGAAAGTTTTTGAACCTGAGTAGAAGAAGAATAGTCTCAATTTGGCATCGGGGAATGTGAGGAGAATGTGAGCTTTGGGGAGTGGAGGTAAAAGAGGTGGAAATTTGCAACTTTCAATTAAAGGGTATTTAATTGGTATCTAATCTGGTATGCCCAAATTCACTGTATAGATTCAGTGAAAGAAGAAAGTATACATTAGAATAAAGAACTAGGTAACTAGGAGTTCTGTGGTTTGCCATGGAGTAAGAGGGGTAGTGAGATGGGTGGAATTAAACTCCCAATAGAAGTTTAATACACGATTTCACTGCCATTTCACTTGCAGATTCCAGATGTCTGTCTATGGAAGAGCTGTAGAGATAACAGCTGCTGTCTGCAGCAAGGACAGGTGTAGGCTGCCCCTCCAGGTGGTGTCTGCAACCATGTCAGCACTGAGCATGTGGTTTCAGACACCATGTGGAAAAAGGGAAAAGTATTCAGAGAGGGTAAATTTGGCCCAGAGTTCCACGTCCATTTCTGTTCTGTCCAGACTGCTGACCTAGGAAAGCAGTTCTGCCAGGCTGCTGGTCAGCAGATGGTCATCGACACAGGGCAGCTTCCTTTATCACATTAGTTGATTGGCAAGTCTACATTATAGGGATGTGACTAATAGGACGGGTAGACTTCTGAAGAGAGAGGAGGGCCCCAAGGTAGCTAGTGCAAGGACGAACCAGGCGGTTTGGGTACCTGGGCTGGAATAGGAATAGAAGAGAGATTGTGGTGAGAAATGCTCTAAGGCAGATCGTGAAGAACAGCTTGATCAGCGCTCACCAACTCATGACAAGTCTGGTCCATAGCCACACCCACTTGATTTGCACCATCCCTGCACATAGCATCTCTCCTGGTCATTTTGACAGCTTAGGGTTCTCCCCCACTGCCAATGACCCTAGGAAGAGCATATGGGGTAGACGCCATCTTGGGAAAAAATTTCATTCTCCTCAGATTTCAGTGAGATCACATTTTGAAAACAGTGATATTTTGGAGTTTTCTTCTGTCTCAATTCAGATGAAGACCAAGAATTCACACTAAGCATAGACTTTTGAATTTATTACTCTAATTATGACCAATATGATGTTTCAGTGCTAGTAAAGATGTGGAGCTTTTTTTTTTCTGTCTTTTCATATTCATATTGTGATTTGTGACTTCTTGCATTTCTATGTAGCCCCTCAGCAATTTCTGGGTACCAGTAGTTTCCTTGGGAGTCTGTTACTATTCGATCTCTTCCCATAACCATCAGGTGGAAGGATTTTATTTTTCCATATGATGCACATAGTTTAAGAAAAAGCATTCTCTTCAATTTGCCTGTCCAGTATTCCAGGATAAACACTAACGCCAGGTTTATTGGGATGAGACACAGAAATAGGAGAGCAATTGCTAAGGAGGAAGCTCATGAACTCTCCTTAATTTACTTGTTCAGCTTCACCACAACTAGAAGTCTTCTTGATATTTGCAACCCACAGTCAAGGAGTGATGGAAAACATAGATTGACAGATTAGAGGAGCAGGAATGGAGGAACTGATACAGGAGATATTTCCTTTTCAGGCTCAGGAAGTTGTGCAAGAGCCGGGCATGTTAGTAGAAATGGAAATTAACTAGTTTCTGGGCCAACAAGAGCCATGCTATTCTAAACAAGCCCTCCGAAATATTGGAGACTTTGCTTTCGAGAACGATGAAAGGAGGACCTTGGGAATTCAGGATTGCTCCTCTACTTGACCTCCTCCTCCTCCTTTCAGTCTGAATCCTTAAGGCTTCTTGCAGTCATCTCCTGTATATCTCAAATTCATCTCCTTTTAGCCTCCGCAGTTTCCTCCTGTCATCTCCAGCAAACGTGTTTCCCCCCACTTGTGCTCCATCCCCCGACAAGACATGCCTCTTGCCTCCTCCACAGCCTGACAAAACAGATTTTGCCTCCACCAATCCCACCTCCCTCTGTTCTCTGCTATATTGTTTCCCTCAATCGCACCTTACTCTTTTCTATTTCATACCTAGAGTGCTTGGACTTACTTTCATGTTTGTGTATGTTGATGTTGATCTGCTCACCTGGACTGTGTGCATTGTATACATCTCAGAAGTGAGATGTAGAGTATGTAGTATATGTGTTTTCTGCACTTGCTGTCACTGACCCCAACTCAGGACTGAGAAGAGTTCTGACACAGGAGGTCCCCAGTTATGCTGTGTGAATCAGAAACTCTCCTTTATGTAAAACTCAAAAGCATGCACTTCTCATTAGGACTGCCGGGCTCAGCGATGAAGGTACAGGGGGATGACAGTGGGGTCTGGCTCAGCATGGGAGGCCATCCCTTGCCACTCACGTTTGTGTCTCTGCTCTTTTGGCAGGAAGATGAAGTGGTTCTCCAGTGTGTCGCAAACGTTCACAAGGAGCAAAGGAAGTTCTGCCTGGCTGCCGAGGGACTTGGGAATCGCCTGTGCTTCTTGGAACCCACTTCAGAAGCCAAGGTGAGGTGGATTACCTGCCCTTTACCTGCCCTCTTGGCCTCCTAAGCAATTGTTTAGGAGAAGAGGGCTGCCAGGAGATGGTGACAAGGGTGATGAGGAAGAAATTTTAAAAGGACACATTTATTTTTAAAATGGGAAGCAAATCAGATTTAAAACAAGATCTCAGCCCTGGAAATACTGCAGCAGGGACCCAGAATCAGAGGTGCCTTGTCTGGCATTGTTCACCAGAACACCAGGTTGCCTGAGGTCACTGTCAGCCCTCACAGAGGAGGTTCTTTTAATACTCTCAGAACACTTTTTCCTGTTGTTAACTCTAGAAATCTGAGTACACGTTTTTTGTTTTTTTTTTTTCTCCAACTGTCACTTGATTGCTATAGGGACTCATGGGTGCTCAGACATCCCAGCAACACGGCCTTTTCAGTCTGACAGTGCTGAAATGGTTAGATCTGTCTGCCTGCTGTGACCCGGGGCAGAGAGGAATATTCACTCTGCTCCCTGCCAGCGTGATGACATGTCATGTCATGTTTCTTTGGCCAAACTTTTCTTACTCCATTTGCAGACTGTTCCTGCTTTCCATGACCTGTATGTCAAGTGAGTCTGTGTTCAGCATTCTCATAGTACTTCACCATCCTGGCAAGACCTTTATATCAGTTTTCATACCCATAACGTGATGACCAGAAACAGAAACAAAAGCATTTCTTCTGATAGATGGACAGGCACAGAGAGGAATTGACTCATACAATAATGGAGACTAGCAAGTCTGAACTCTGGGTCCTAGCAATAGGCTGAAAACTGAGGCAAGAGTAATATTGTCTTGAGGTGAATTTTTCTCCTCAGGAAACCAGTTTTTATTCTTGAAGTCTCCCACTGATTGGGTTAGGCCCACCCACATCATAAGGGAATAACTTTTGTTAAATTCACTTGATCATAGATGCAGCTAACATCCACCAGTACCTTCACACCAAAACCTAGGTTGGTACTTGATTAGATCACTGACTCCTGCATTTTAGCCAAGTTGACATGCAATTAACCATCACACCACCGTTCATTGCTGGCCCTTTTTTTTCATAGTGCCATTCTTTCTAGTAAGAAATTGTTACACTTTGGGTCCTCCCTGTTGACGCAAGGAGTTAAGTCTCAGCACTATCAAGCTATCAGCAGCCACTGTAGTAAGAGTTCGATTCCCGGCCTAGGAGCTGACCCGCATAGCACAGCAGACCTCTTCTCTTTCTCCCACTGCACCCCTCAGCAGTCTATTTCAGTCAGTTTGGCTATTCTGCTGCCCACTCTGTCTCTGATGAATCCTCTCACCTCCCCCACCCAAAACACACCTCTGGCCTACAACCAAGCTCTTGTGTGCATAAATAAAATTATTTATTTTTAATAAATCTTTGAATAGGTGCACTGATTGGCATGCCATTTTCCCACATGACCCTACACAGCACAGACACACACATGGAGTTTGAAAAAATGTGATGACCACATCTGTGAAAAGCCCCTCTTGTCCATCACCCTGCTCCCTCTCATTAGGTCACTGACCCAAGAACACAGACTTCTGCCAGCAGCACGTATGAACAGTGCCAGTGGGGCAGAAAATAAATTCACAGGAAAATAAATGGTAACACAAAGAGGCAAGGATGATTTTTTTGTATCTTTTAAAAGGTTTTACATTTGGTTTCCCTAAGGTATTTTCTCATTTGCTTTTGTTCTCAGCTAGGTTATTTTTCTTTGCAGTCTCAGTAGTCTGGGGTAATAGAAAGATCATTACATTGGAAGCCAAGAAGTGAATTCTCAACCATTAACTAGTCATGTGGCCATAGGCAAGTCACTCCATCTTGTTTTCAGCTTCTCATTTGCCAGGTGAGGTGTCGGCTGGTGAAGTGGAAAGAACATTGGTATGAATTAGAAACAAGCCATATCACTTTCTAGTCATCCATCCAGTGAGACTGGGAGTGGTTTAGGGCACAGGCTGTGCAGCCCAACTGTCAGTTTAAATGGTGTTTCTGCCACTCACAGTTACGACAGGCTCTTGTGCAAGGTACATTACCTGTCTGAATTAGCTACCTCATTGCTTAATGGGCATTTAATGGTTACCTGATATAGTTGCTACTAGGATTAAATGAGTTAATATATGTGATGTGCCTGGCATGTTTCAAACACTATATAACCATTGGCTATTATAATTTAATTTTACCTAAACCAGATTACCTAAGCTAAAGAGTTAATCCTTCATAACCTAACAATGTCTTGTGTTCCCCACAAGTTTAAAAATAATGACCATGCCACTCATATGCATTAGAATGAGGAAATAGCCTTCTTAACACTCACCTGTAGATTAAAACAAGAAAATAAGACTAAGGAGTTTTAAGGAGATTCAAAATCTCTCTCAAATGTCATCATGTTGTCAAGTTTTCATTGTTGTCTTAATTCTGGTCTTTGTACACGTGTACCTGTTCGTTCTCACAGTTGAACATATAGTGGGTAATCAGGCAATCTGCTTTTTTCTCTAATGTTTCAACCAGTTCCGTATTTCTAGATAGTCTTTATGCATATTGAAAAATTATGTATATGGTTTTGTTTGTGTAATTTTGCTTCTTGGAGTAGATTTAATATCCAGGAGTAGAGTGAATGTTTTCTGGAGCATGAACAGTTTTCCTAAAGCGTGAACTGCTTTCCTAAAAGGACCTGCTGGTTGTTACAGTGGGCATGCCCACTATCGTCATGCGACAGTATGTCTCTTTTACATATAGTGTGAGAAAGTACACCATGGGAGCTTCTCATGTTAAAAACATGGTCAAGATCATGGAAAGGGTAGTGTCTTGTCACCATTCCTGGGAACAGCCTACTAGACAAAACCATTTTCTGTGACTTTTTCCTGCAGTCAACTGCAACTATGCCTACCTTTCTTCTGACCTGCCCTCTCCTTTTTGCTAAATATTGATACTTCTCCAAATTGTTTCCCAGCAAATTGTATGGCCAACTGTGTCCTCCTTAGGCTCTTAGAAACCAATATAAATCATGATGTGGCATGAGGTGTCTTCCTACACCTGGAACTGGACACAGACATCAAACACCATTCTTATCAGTGGCTATAGAGCCAGTGGGTGACCTTGGGCACTCCTAGTCAAGGGTACTTCAAGCTCTTTGAGACTCGGAAAGATAAAATTGAGTTGATTTTAGGAGATGAAAGACCTCAGAAAAAGAAGAGATACGATAAGGTGCTCAAAAGATATTCTTGGGCACAAGCCCTAAAAATAAGGTCATATTGAAGCAAGGAATGAGAAGGTAGAAGAATAAGAAACAAAAGTACAAGAATATTAACGCCCTGTACAAGTACAGACTGTTTAGCACCTTGGAGAGCTCTTGTGATGCCTTGCTCCTTGTCATGGCCCACCCTTCATTGAGGAGCTCCTCATACTGCTGTTATTGATTGAAGGCCACATGATTATTCAACTTTCAAATGGGCATTGCACCAGGAATGAAAAGGTACATTGTACTGTTGGAAAGACTCGGAATTATAACCAGAACCACGTTATAGGAATCAGGGAAAATTGCTTCTTTATTTCATCAACAGCCTCAAATGTTTGTTTATTGTCATTTTTAAGTTGAAATCTTATTCCTAGAAACCAGGAATTTGCTTTTCTGCTTAGTCCTTAATGTCACATCTCATTTTTTATTTGCTGTGTCCACTGAGAGATCTTTTTTGGTTCAATTTAACATCTAGTCTCAAGACCCTCATAGACCATTTGATGCCAATCTGTTCAATGGATGGGAGTCACAGAATGCCAGTTGGGAAATTGGGCACCCCTGAAGGAACCATGCAGTCCAGGAACTGACTTCTGAGTCCCCCTATCCCAGATGACAGCTTAGATACAGAGACAAGGTCACACCAGGCAGGCATGAGAGTTTTTGTGGTTTTTAGCCTCAGTACCATTAGGACCAATATATTATGGGACAACTCCACAGGGAGGCTTTTGGGAATCCCAAAAGGAACACCCAAGCTATAAAAGTCAACACAACTGAGGATTCTCAAAGATGGGACTTCCTATAGGTTTGGGTACCCTTCCCAGCCCAGAAGCAGGCTACCAAACTTGGATCATTTTCACCCTAAGTAGTGTTCCTAAATTTACCTATCAGATTCATCAGGTTATCCCAAGAACAAAACTAAACAGTTTACTGAAGGAACTTCATAATCATTATCAGTTATTTCCATTAATATAATTATTTAACTGCTGCAACCTTCTCAGATGTGTCTGGTACGCTAACACTTTTCCAAATCCTGATTTCTACCTTCCTTAGTAATAGATCCTCACACAGTAATAACAATATGGGAAGGGTTTTCAGCAAACCAAGGTTTGTCGATTTCATTGATTTTAATGATGAAACAAATCAAATAAATGAACCAATTTACACTTGTACCCTTCAAAAGTCAGTAGCATGTCTAAAGTCTAGAAACCCTAGGTGTCTCAGAATGAAATTTCACTTCTCTTTTAGGAAACGCTATATATATCTTACTGATCATGATTTATTCAAACTGAAACATCTGATTTTCAAATCCAGTTTCCAAAGTGAAAATTTCCAGGGGAAATTTTATTCCTATTGTTTTTAACCTTTTCTTTTGAAAATAGAGGACATAATCTGATACAGTATCTGGAAAAATTGTGTCAGCACTCACGACCAAATATTTAAACACCTGTAGTTGTGCCAACAGCACTATGCAGATGACATAAATAGACATCCTGAGTTAAAACTATTTTCTATTACTTTTATTATCTTTAGCTCACTGATTCACTGTTTGTTCCTTAAAAAACTAAACCTGTGCAAATTTGCAGAGACAGGCTCAGCCTATGGTTGTATACTCCTCTTTGAACTTCTGATCAATATTTTAGTGTGTAGAATTCGCTGTGGACTTGAGATCTTATGAAAAGCCAAACTATTCTGAAACTTAGTTAAAAATAAAACACTCCCTTGTCATGTAATAGAACTATTTATAAGTTGAAAATTGATCCACCTGCTGTTTTTTTTCGTAGAATTTATCAGGCATCATAAGTCATATGCCATGAGGGTGTTCACCTGCTGCCATTTAATCTTTGCAACCGTATGGAGACAACATTGTTCACATTTATAGAGAAGAAAGGTACAAGAACTTAGACAAAGTGACTTCCTGAAGATTACTCACTCCAAAGTTGAATCACTGTCTAATTTTTATAATATTTAGCATTAATGAGTATCAAGGATCCAATTTAAGGATAAAGAATTCAGACTTTCTCCACGTGGTTAGAGTTTAAGAATACCTGGGCAGGTCTCCATATCTCTCTCCCACAGCCTTCTTGCATCTGTTCTCTGAATGCCTGACATTCCCAAATTAGGAATATGTATTTTACTTAATCAGACATAAACTATTAAAATGTAAATGCTGTGAGAATGCATAAAGCAATTTAAAATTTTTATAACTATTTTCTATAGTATAAGTGAGATTATTTTCTAGAAAGTGAGTTTATCAAGGGGGTTAAACATCCCCTAGTGCTCCTGCTTTGGGATATAAGACATGAAAACATGGCAAATGGGGAATCAAGACATCTGTCATTGAGCGTGATGCTTTCCATTTTCTTACACCCTCCATAATCTGTGACACTGAAATCCAACACTATATAGCTCTGTGGTTAAGAAACATGAGCATGAAGTGAAATTGTTTGGGCTAGTGATGCTGACTCCATTACTGAATAGCTTTATGACCATAGGCAAATGGTTTTATGACTTAAATATTTTAAGATCTGGATTTCAGGATCAATAAGACATTTGTGATCTTGAAAAATGAAGTGCAGAGTTAGAGACAATTAAGTTAGATGAAAAGGGATAAGCAATGAATAGTTTTAAATATATAATCAGTGGGATATAGTTTCTATTGCTGCTGATTTCTAATTTAATTTTCATATGACCAGAAAACATGCTTTATATTATGTCAGTCCTTTGCAGTTTATTGGGACTGTCTTGGTGAAATGTTCCATGTATACTTAAGAAAAATATGCATTCCATAGTTGAATGTAATTAGTCAGCATGGTTGATAGTGTTATTCAAACCTATGTATTTGCTGAATTCTATCAACTAGGTCTATCAGTTACAAGGGAGGCTTTAAAAACTATGACTGGGAAGAGGAGGAGGGGGTAAAAAATAACTGAGAATTTGTCTGTCTCCCTGTAGTTTTGTCTGTGTTACTTCATGTATTTTAAAACTCTGTACTAAGGTCATAGGTATTTAGGATAAAACTTGACTTGATCCTTCTCTCATTAAACATACCTATTTCCCTTGGTCTTCTAGTTACCATCTACTGATATCAATGTAACCACATGCTTTCTTAAGTTTACAGTTTGTATATCTTTTTTTTCTTTCTCTTATAGCTTTATACTTAAATCTTTCCTTTTTTAGCAGCATATTGCTTCTTCTACCATTATATAGACTTTTTTACTGGAGTGTTGTCCCTTTACATGTATCATGATAATTAGTACTGTTTTATTCTGCCATCTTATTATTTCTTTTCTTTTGCCTCCTAGTTTTTGTTCCCACTTTTCTGCCTTAAGGATAAATCAAGAATTTTTAAGTACTGTATTTTATCTCAGCTATTAACTTTGTAGTTCTGTGTCTTCATATGTTTTAAGTCCTATTAGGGATTGCAATATAAGTCTTTAAATCATCA
Organism: Galemys pyrenaicus; assembly: GCA_019455555.1. NCBI lineage: Eukaryota > Metazoa > Chordata > Mammalia > Eulipotyphla > Talpidae > Galemys > Galemys pyrenaicus. Next base: position 3,047,468 of record JAGFMF010011739.1, on the reverse strand, counting down.
CAGCCTCCCTTGAATTGCTATTATACAGTGGTATAACCTTATACAGTGGTCTTTATAACCTTTTTGCTATTGTCATGTATTTTATCTGTACAAATTATACAATGTGCAATACTTTCTAATTAGTTTTGCTCCAAAGAGTCAACTGTCTTTTAAAGAAACTAAGAAAAGGAAAAATAGTTTATGTGTGTGTGAAATCCATATATATATACCATTTTCAGTGTTCTCATCCTTGCCTGATATCCAGGTTTCCATCTGGTAGCATTTTCCTTCAGACTGAAGCACGAAGAGCATCACTTAGCATTTTGCTGGAGCGCCCAGCTTGTTTCACTGAAAATGTCTTTATTTTGTCCCTATTCTTGAAGGGGGATATCTCTGGATAAAAAAATCTATTTGACTTTTTTTGTTCTTTCACTTTAAAGATGGTGTTTTGGTCATTTGACATTTCTTTTTTTTTTTTTAATTTATTTATTTTTTTATTAGTTATATTTGACATCATTTGTAGTCCTCAGGGAGTACCCACCACCATTTCACCATCACCTCAGTCCCTTGTGCACCCTCTGGCCTCTTCCCCGTCTTTGCCCTCCCCCCTTCACCTCCCCCCCCATGGTCCCTTTGGTTTATCCCGGCTTTTTGGTCTTATTAAGTTGTTGTTGTTGTTGTTGTTTACTTTTGGTTATAATTGCCCAATTCC
>JAGFMF010011739.1:3024982-3043128 GCA_019455555.1 Galemys pyrenaicus | reverse complement strand
TGTTTTGAATATATCCTTCCATTCTCTTCTGGACCGTAGTGTGGCCTCAGATAGGTCTGAGGTTAGTCTGATAGGCTTTCCTTTGTAAGTTACCTCTTTTTTTGATCTTGCTAGTTTCATAATTCTTTCCTTGTCTTGTATTCTTGGAAGTCTTATCAGTATGTGACTAGCTGAGCTTCTAGTTCTATCGTAGAAGTTCGGAGTAAGTCTTGCCTCTTGTATCTCCAGGTTCCTTTCTTCACTTAAATTGGGGAAATTTTCCCGTAATATCTCCTTAAATATGTTTTCACTTCCTTGATCAATTTCAGCCTCTGTTACTCCAATAATTCGTATGTTATTTTTCTTCATGGCATCTGAGATTTCTCGTAATGTGTCTTCGCTTTTTTTCCTCTGTACTTCTCTATCTTTTTCTGTCTTGGTTCTTTTTGTTTCTGTATCCTCAAGGGAACTGATTCGCTCTTCTGCCTCTTCCATTCTGTTTTCCCTGTTTTTTCTATCTTCCTGTAGTTCTCCTATCGACTTTCTTAAGTCCTGTATTTCCTTCTTCAAAGAGCTTATTTGTTCAGCCGTGTTTTCCCTATTTATCTTATTTTCCTCCTCTTTTTTTTTAATCTCATTCTCCTTCTTCAGATCTGTAATGATTTTAAACAGATCATTTATCTTTTCCATCATGATGGTTTCCCTCTCTCTTTCAGGTAGGCTGAGGAAATTTTCTAAGTCATTGTCATTGGATTCTTTTGTTTGTTTTTCCTTTTGTGGTGTGATTTTCCCCTGTGGGCTTGCTTGGTTACTTATTTATTCTTCTTCTCCCTGATGTCTGTTTTCTGATTTGTTGTATTTGTTGAGATACTGTGCTGCTAGTATTGGCAGGCATCTTTATTATCGTTCCTTTTGGGGTATCAGGAACTGGTGAACAATGAATAGGCAAAAACACACGTACACCACAAGACAGACAACAGAAACAAGACCGAAATAGGCAACCAAGGGAGAGTAAGAGGAGAAAGAGTAAGGGGGAGATCAGGGTGGGGAACTATTATAGATAAGCAGAAAAGAAAAAGAATAGAAGGGAAATAAAAATAAAAGATAAAAATAAAGATAAAATACAAAAAAAAACTTTCAAAATTTTAAAAATTAAAAAAAAGTTGAAAAATTGCAAAGAAAAAGAAAAAAAAAAAAAGAGTCCCCTCAGTTTTCAGAGAGGTTTCTTGTGGTAGGAGGGGTTTTAGCTCAGTGTTGGATTTTCAGCTCTTTCACAGCCCTAGCCTGTGGCATGGCCACCGGAGGTGTTTTAAGGGCTGCCTTCTTTCAGTGGCTGCACCAGGAGGCTTTCTTTCCCCTTCCTGAGTAGTGGCAGCTATCTCAGCTGCCACCCCTTGGAGGGTAGGAGCGTATTGCTGTGGTGCCCCCAGTTGTGAACTGGGTGGGGGAGGGGGTTTCCATGAGGGGGCTCCCCCGTGGTATCCTAGCTTAGAATGTCTTCTGGGACTCTGTTGCGCTCGGCTTCAGTGGGTCTTCCCTCCTCTAGCCTTGCCCCTGTCTTTATTCAACCCGAAGTGGGCAGATGTTTCTCTGGTCATCCAGTTGCCCCATGCTGAGGCTCCGACTTCCCTGTTCTACTTCTCTGTACTGGTAATGGTTTTTGTATGGCAGCTGTGCAGTGGTATTGCTGGCGGGTGCGCAGCAGCTGCTGAAGCCGGCAAAGGCCAAGGCTTCAAGTCCAGTGCTGGTTGCCTTTGTCATCACACAGCTCCCTGCAGAGATCTCAGAGACTGCAGCTGGTGCCATCACTGGGATTGGGTTGCAGGAGGGGTGCAGAGCATAAGCCAAAGTTGCTGCTGGTGCTGAAGTTGTTGGTTTTGTGGGGGGAGGAGGGAGCATAGCTCCAGGGCTTTCGCACCTAGGCTTAGTGGAGGTTCTGCACTTCCCAGTGCCCTAGTGTCCGGAAGGGTATGGTTGGGGCTCCCCACTGGGCGCTGAGGCTGTGGCTTTCAAGTACTGGGTTTCCCCTAGTTAGGTTGTTAGTCTGCTGCACCAAGCACGCCTTTCTGGGCCAACTTGTGGCTTAAATACATCCCATCCCCCGTTCAGTTTAGAGATCGGCTTGTTAATTATGGTCGGTCTCTCTTTGTGAGGCTTCCCTCAGCCTGACTCGACTACCCGCTCCTTCCCTAATATCCCTAAAGTTAGAGACTTAACTCACCAGGTCTGGAGTGCTTCCTCGGTTATCGCTGCAATTCTCCCCAAGTCTAGGCTGTTTATAAGCTTTCTCTTTGGTGTTGGGCTTCTGGGTTTGTCTTGTAGTTCCTGGTTCTCAGAGTTAGTAGATGGGGGGAGGGGAAAGGGGGCAGGGGCTGAGGCAGGATGTTTAAAAGGCTTTTCTCCTTTTTTTAGTCTCTTCTGTGTGTCCTTCTCTGGGTAGGTTGAAAATATAGTCCAATTTGTCCTCAGTGTTACAGTTCCTACTGGGGCCTGCTGTATTTTCTCCCTTTTTCCTGTATCTTCCAGGAGCTTTCTAGCCTATTGTCTCTTCGTCGCCATCTTTTCTTCAATCCCGACATTTTTTTTTTTAAAGAAAACTTAGCTCTCATTTTATCATTCCAAGTCTTTACCCGCAACAGAAAGTTTGAAAAAAATTTCCTTTATCTCTGATTTTCAGCAATATGAATAATGTGTTTAAGGGTAGTTTTCATTATTTTTACCCTGCCTGAATGTTGCTGAGTTTTATGGGTCTCTTGATAGCTGTATTTTTTAAAAGTTTGGAGTTTGAAGGGAGGTGGGGCATTGTTTCTTAGCATATTTTTTTCTGTCATATTCACTCTGTCCTGCTGTTCCTCACTATAACTCCAGCTTATTAAATTCCTTTTAATTGTACCATAGGTCACTAAAAGTGTTTTTTCCTTAAACTATTTTTACTCAGTGTGAATCATTACTGTTGATTTATTTTGGTTTACTTATTTATTGTAAATTTGTTATTAACTACCACTGATTTTTTAATTTCAGATATTTCTAAATTATAAAATTTCCAATTTATTTACTTGTAAGATTTTACATATGTTCCTCCAATTCACATTCTCTTCTCCCATTACTTCCATTTTTCTATTTAACTGGGGAATATATTTATGCTAGTGATTTTAAATTATTTGCTACTAATGCCAATATCTGGATTGTCTATGGATCTCCTTTTTAATTTTTTAAAATTTTTATTGTCTATGATCTGTTGTAAATTGCTAGTTTTTTCTCTTGATTTTAAATCACAGTTTCTTATTCTTTCAGTACTAGTAATTGTATACTGAAACATATGGGTAATATTTTGTAGTTTTTCTGGTTTCTTTGATCTTTCTCTGAAAACTATTGTAGCTTTTGTTAGCAGGCAGCTAAATTGCTGGTGGATCTCTTTGATCTGGGGAAACTGGTCTATTTTAGCTTTGACTGGAATATAGTTCTAGGGTATAGTCATTGATCTTAGGATATAATCTTCCTTAGTATTGATAAAAATAATGAAGTGTTTCCTAACAACCATTAAATAGTGAAACTTGAACACCAAGTTCTGACATTCCATACTGGGAAACTACTGAAATTCTGCTTTAATGTTGCAGCTGTTGCTTTCCAATTGATGATTGGAATATTGCCCTAACCATTTGATGAGTTGGCCAAATATTTGAGGAGAATTTGTATGCTAAATTTGGGGTGTTTTTTTTTTCCATCTGTAGTGGGCTTGTCCTTTCTAGTATTCTCCTTTATAATTATTAGTCCAATTGCCCAAAACTCAGATCTCAGGCTCCAGAACACTTTTTTTTTTTTTTGAGATATACTTCCTGTGTACCCCGTGAATAAGAAAGTGTTGTCAGGGGAAACTTGACTTAAATGTGAACATCACTTGTTGGCTTCCCATCTTTCAAAAGATATGTTCTTTCTAGTTTTAAGTTACTCTCCATTGTCTTGAAGCTACATTTAAAAATACTGTCTAGAATTTATAATTGTTATTGTAGGAAAGTTTACTTGTTTTTGCTGTAAACACCTCTGTCATTATCTGAACCAAAACGTCATCAGTGAAGAGAGCTGTTAAAGAAGCTGAGTGTTCAAGGGAAAAGAAAGTTGTGTTGAAGTGCCTTCTAGGTTATAATTTCCTATGGTGAAAGACAATGTCATGTTTCTAGGTGGAGAAGGAGAGATTGAGTTTGCAAGAGAGAGAATAGATGGCATTAACCATGAAGGAATTAAATTAAGTTGCAGCTTTGCATGGACAAAAGAAAACAGAAGGAGTAAGGACATAGATTTAGAAGTAATAAGGATGAGAGATGAATGTGAACAAGAGCTTATTGTCAGAGGGAAACATAAACTTTTAGAAACTGTATAGGTTCTTCCTATAAAAAAGAATAGATAAAGATTGTTTAATTCAGGTATGATAAATAGAACAACATAAAATGATGAGAGGATGGCAGTGGGAAGAGGTAAGTGTGACTCTAGACTTACAGGCCCTGGATGCCTGTAGATGACCTAGTATTTAAGAAATAGGGTATACTGGGAAGAGATAGGTTAGGGAAGAGTGTGGCGATGTTTATGAACTGAATTTTAGCCACACTGAATTCAAATGGCTTGAAAGACATCCAAGCAGAAATTTTGGATTGGAAGTTCAGAAAAGATGTGGGAGTAGAGATAATATTAAGGAGTTGTTGTTGACTCAAGGGCAACAAATCAAGCTATGAGAATGAACATGGATAAACATGGATTAAGAAGAGACTAAAAGAGCCTGGATAATGTCAATATTTCGGAATGAATGGTGGAAAAGAAAAGCATCACAGAGAATAAAGAAGAGAAACCTGAGAGATCAGAAGGAAAACAGGCGAGTGTAATGTTATGGAAGCCTCAACAGCTGGAAGAAGTGTCAAGAAGGAGCATAGTCAAGAGGGTGGGATGCCACTTAAGGTCAAGTAATATGAGGATGGAGTGTGCCCATTATATACAATGACAGTAGAGGTCAGTGGTAATCTTAGTGAGAGCTTTTTCAGTGGAGTGGTGAGGCCAGAAGTCAATTTGGCAGAGGCGAAGAGTACGAGGAAAGAAAATACAGTTAACCGGTACAGATATCTCTGAAAGAATGATAGTCAGAGAGGGCCTGAGGATGGAAGGATTTCTGTAACAGAGACTTGAACACGTTTAAATGCTGATACAAGTACAAATGGAGAAGAATGAGATAAAGGAAAGGGTTGGTTTAGTAGGAAACATGCTATTAGTGAAAAGGTTGACATTTAGAACAGAGATGAGGAATTCACTTCAAGTAAAGGAAGAACTCATCCCATGGAGTGGGGAGGAAGTAGGAAAAGATGGGAATAAAGTAAGTTTTGTGCAGAAAGTTGTAGTGAGTAAGCTGGCCGGGGAAGAATAGTAGGATTGCCAAGCAGTGTTAGGGTCCAGCATTAAGAGCCAGTTGAGATTGGCGACCATGAAATTTTCAGGACTACCAGTTTTTTTGAATTGTCATTTTTTTCACCTCTAGTAGTGGATAGTTGAAGAAAGTACATAAACTCAGTCAGGGTCAAAGTGTAGCCAGGTAAGTGTTGGTAAATGGCAAGGACAGAAAGTTTAGGAGAATGACCCTTGAAATCCTGGAGTTTCATTTGAATGGGGAGGGGACTGGTAGTGAAAAGAGACACAGCAGAGATGGAGCAGTTGAGAGAGCAGCCAAGCAAACCGGAAGAGCCGTGGCTGTCTAGTCGGGTATGGCCATCAGAGGTCTCACTGAAACAAGTCTGAGGTATATGACATGAGAGGGTGACTGGACTGGGTGTGGAAGATCAGTGAGGAAGAGAAAGGAAAATAATTGAGCAGCCATAATAGATAGTGGGGGCACTCAAAGAGTACTCGTTTCTTAAGACTACTAAAACAAATTTCCAGAAACCAGGTGACTTAAAAACAACAAAAACTTATTCTCTGAAATCTGAAGCCAAGGTATTGGAGTGAGCTCCCTTTGAGTCCTCTGAGAGAATGGCTCCGTGCCCACTCCAGTTTCTGGGTAACTCAGTTTTCCTAGGTTTGTGGCAGCCACCATTCCACCCCTCAGCCTCCACATCTTCTCCTGACCCTTTTCTCTCTCTTTACTCTTGTCTTCATATGGCATTCTCCTTTTCCAATAAGGATACAATCATACTGGATTAAGCCCCAGCCTAAGGAGCTCATCTTAATGTGATTTTTATCTGTACAGAATCTTTTCCCAAATAAGGTCCTATTCACAACCATTGAATGTTATGATTTCAACATATTATTTGAAGGGGGAGGGGATACCATTCTACAGATAACAATGTGAATGTTAAAGTCTTCTGGAGCAGAAATTGCAAGGGGCCAGGCATGTCAATATAGAAGGAAAAGTGAAGTAAATACACAAATCATGGAAAGGAGCGTGGGAAGCCCAAAGGAGGAAGGAGGAGTTTGTGGAGGAGCAGTGATCTGGAAATAGTTCTGGACAGGAGAAAGACACAGACCCCATGGCCTAACCCTGAGTCACCTGAGATTTAACGGAATGAGCATCCTGCAACTGGGAGATCCCTAGGGGAAGTGGAGTCCTTTGGGAGAAACCAGCTTTCATCTTTCCAGATGAAAGTAGAAAGTGGGTGATGGAATGTATAGATCATGGAGTAGGTAATCCAGCAGATTTGGAAGAGGGGAGGGAAATCAGAGGTGAGAGCATTGGGGAAGTGAGAATACAGAAGAGGAAAGATAATAAAGCAGGGAATTTAGTTGGTGGCAGTTGTCTAAAGAAAACAAAAGTACCAGGCTTTAGTACTTCTGGCTTCTGGAGAGTGGTGGCCATGCAACAGCATGTAGGAAATGGAGGCTGAGCAGTTGTGCTGTTAGACGTGACATTTTTTTCCTCTTTGCTGCCAGAATACCTGTAGCTCCAAGCCTTGCTGTCCAACTTGTGGACACTGTGTTGGACAGTAGGGGGCCCTCATCGTGCCCTATAACATCCTGCATGCTCAGGGTCTTGTGACATCGTGCAGGGTCACTGGGCTCGACCCTGTGATTGGCTCCAGGAGGACCAGAGTAGGATCTCTGCATTGAGTTGTCACTTCCCACTGAGTTACTGTACAAATTGACCTTGGGACTATTCTTGTTTTTTATAGGCAGGACACAAAGTCTTGCTCATAATGGTCTGTATGTGAATCAATCAAGTAGAAGGGTTGGAATACATCCCTACCTGTACTCAGATTCTACAGAGTTGGCACCACGTTACAGTTCTTGCCAATTAACGGCTAAACTATTTCCTTTTGGGAAGCTTTACTCCCCATTTCTACGTCCACATGGAACCTCATGTCTGATACTTCTTTATTTTCTTTTTCTTGCTATGTCTGTGTGTGTACCTATTCTGTATTTCTTTATGTTCTCAATAGTCTGTGTATTTCTATATCTGCTTAACAGTCAAGATGAGAAGGAAAGCAGATACCAAAGAAAGAGCATGAAAGTCAAGTGCAACACATATCAAGACTTTTTAATGCATTTGTCATTTGCTGGAGCTGAGGGCCTAGTGGGGAAAAAAAAAAAAAGTCTCACCTTTTAACCCCGAGATCACGCCTCATCTAGATTGTTCTCCTTCCTACTTGAGCTATTAATAATGTCATGATAACTTATCTGCTTGAGGCAATACCAGTCCTTCTTTTTATTTAGAGACAGCCTGTACCTTAGTGGTGGAAATCTTCACAAAGAATTTATTCAGTGTGTAAAGTGGCACCATAGCTCTGCTGTTGATTTGTCATTTACTTGTTCACAGCAGGCAAATGGCCCCAAGTGAATTATGAGTAGGTATTGTTCATGCTCCGGTCCCTCTTCAGCACTTAGTACTTCACTTGCAGACCTAATAGCTGCTATTTTGGTCTTGATTAGCAGTATTTTTCCTCCTTCCACCAACTCCTGAACTTACTAATGAAACCACACATACTTCCCTTTTTTCCTGTGATTACAAGACCATTTCTTTTCCAATTATTGCTTTTACATAGAAGAAAAACGATGCATCACATTTGTGTTAGCACTTGAATCTTAAAAACCCAATCATGTTACATGTATCGATTTCATTGCTCATGGGTATTTTAAAACCTTGAGATAAAGCTTAAGTCATGGTTATTACCTCCACTTAAACTCAGCTGAGCTTTTTCCAGATGTTTGGAGATCTTCGGAAATTTGCAGAATTTTGGAATTATACTCATAATTCTCTGATCAAACTATTGTTTACAAAGAACACTAGATAGTGCTTCAAGACATCTGGTTTTGCCTTCCCTCCAACTTGCTGTAAAATGTTACTCAAAATAACCTTTCAGGTCTGAGTTTGCCTGTCTGTCACATGACAAGAGTTTTGTAAAGATGTTTAAAACTGTCTTAGAAGTTAAGATTTTTTTCAGACCTTTCGGTTGACAGCTTTATTTCTCCTTTTCAGTAGTGCATTTAATAGTTTCATTCTTTAACATTTTATTCATTTTAAATAGTGATCTGAACAAACTCAATGAATTGAAACATTTTGTGAATCATTTGCAAACAATATCTTGCTTGTTCTTAATTTCCTGAGATGAGCAAATAGATGCTTTCAAATAACTCAAAACAGTATGGGGAATTAGTTTTTCTTCATCCAAATTTTTCAGGGAATGATCACAAAGTGTTCCTAACTTAGTTATTCCAGAATTTAACTGCTTTCTCTGTTAAGATGTTTCAAAATGATTTCCTTCCATTCCACTTAAACTCAGCTGAGCTTTTTCCAGAGCCTTTAGAAGATGAAAACAAGTGGTACAAGAAAGCTGTTTGGAAGCCTCTTTCATATAGCTGTTGTCAGCCGTGGAATAGTTGACAAAAATTTAAAAAACTCTAGACCCAATGTTTTAATTTTTACTGGAGTTCTTTCATCAAGGATTTTTGTCTCAAGCCCTATTTTAGCATTTCACTGTACATACCAAGACCATTATACTTCAAAATGGAACAGACTAGCTCTCTTAGGGATGTGCCAGGTCCAATGTGGACTAAGAACATACAGGATACAGAGTAGGGTAACTGATCTGTACCATACCTCTTCCTTCCTTTCCCACTTCGACTTGAAATTTGAATTATTACTATAATAGGCTGTAGAATCTAGGTCCAAACACCTTGATTCATTATTTTTCTAAAGATGCAAAGGGATTTTAGAATTTAATGCAAACTGTGAGGGTGTGTGAACATAAGAAGCCTTAGTATTACCCAACAAAATCTCTAGGAAATAACAAAAGTATAATACTTTGTGAAAAAATTCATCTAGGAAAGATGAGAACTTTTTGATGTTCATGGAAAAGTTTCCACAACCTTCTCTGATCACCTTTCAAGTTGAATAATAAACACTGTGGGTTTGCTCATTCCTCAACTTCCCAGGTAAATTATGTCACTAATACTTTTTCCATAAAGATAAGCCTGTCCACTCTCTGTGGGTTCACATAAACTTACCCAGAAGGAAAGTTTTTCTCAAACTAAAGCAAAGCGCATCCTTCAGTCCCCATCCTAGTCTTATGTGTGAATCTGCTCTTCCTTCTTTTTCTTTTTCTCTTCCTCTTTTTTTAGCAAACTCCTGCATGGTTCTTGAGCTGGTGGTCCACGGACCATACTTTGAGAACTGTGAACAGTCTAAATGTGCAGTATTTGGCTTTACACAGGTGTTTCCTCATTCAAGCTAAAACAAAGCTGGTAGCCAAATTAGGTATGCAGATGTCAGTACAGAATGAAGCAGTTATAACCTTGACTTCATTAGCATCATGATCAAACTTACCTACACTCCTCCCTTGGCAAGTTTCCGGTTGCTATAGTAATGAACAAACTCACTTCTTCCCCCAAATATGCAAATTTAATAGGAAGCCAAACATGGCTTCTGTCTACATCTTGTTTCTCAGAACATCAGAACAAGTGCTGCTAGAGAGCAGCTGGTTTGACACATTCATCTTTAAAGGATGACAGACTTTGCTTATGTCACTGTCCACAAGGACTCTCAATTTTAAGGGGTGGCTTTGCTGCATCAGTTTCTACCAGTATGTTCATTCCCTCTTGTCGTGCCAGTTTAACTCAGTCGTGTGTCTTGGAGATCACTGCTGGTTATTCAAGAAGGGAGGGAAAAGGAAAGGCCATGTGACCTGTTCTGCAATATCGACTCCCTATCTCCATTGTTGGTGGGGAAGCTTCGTAACCTGGGTTGGTTACTTAGTGCAACTGAGAGAGGGAACTCAATTCAGACCCAGGTATGTGAACTTGATTGGTTGGGCAGGGGCAGTATTGGGTGTGGTGTTTCCTAATCAGCCTTACCGGATGCTGATGATGTGCTTAGATTCAAGTAGGAAGAGACGGAGTCCTTAATAGTTTCCTTGTGTTGACTAGAGGCGGCTCATGCCTGGGTGAAAGGTATCAGTGTTGGGGGAAGGTTTGGAGAGAATAGAATCCAACAGATCTCCACAAACAGCACGCATGTTGATGTTCGCCCACCGTCCATGCTTGGAATGTTTCCTGGTAAAGACAACATCTTTGAAGATAGAGTCTAAAGAGGTGAGGGATCTATTACCACTCTATGGATATAGACCCTACTATTAAGTCAGTCATTTTAGTTTGTGCAGCTACTGCCTAGTAGTGCTAATTCCTTGCCCAAAATATGTACTTTTTAAAAAATGTCTGTGGTGAGTACTACATGCCCCCTTGCAAGTGGGGACATGGAGCACAAATCCTTACATGGAGCCCAAATCGTTACAAGTAGTACTGTCCTTGTGTATAGCACTAACCCTTGTCAGTATAAACATCTAGTGGATGTGGTTTGGCTAAGACACTTGAAGGATAATGGGGTCTAGTTCTATGAAGTTGTAGAATGACATTTCCACATTGGAGAAAAGTGTTATTCCACAAAACCTTTTTGAAGACTTTTAAAATTTATTTATGCGTACAAGAACTGGGATGTAGGCCAGAGGTGTGGAGGGGTGAAAGTATTAAGCAGAGACAGAGTGGGGAGCAGAACAGGCAGATATACTGAAATAAACTGCTGATGGGAGCAGCAGGTGAGGCAGGGGAGGTCTGCTGCACCACGTGGGTCACCTCCCTGGCTGGGGATCCAATTCATGCCACAGTGGCTGGCAATAGCTTGATAGTGCTGAGACTTTAACCTCTGCCCCCAGGAAGGCCCACACAAAGCCTTTTTAAATCTGAAAAAAAATTTATCAATATCTAGCCATATACTCCTACCATATTTCTTCTTTAATCTGAAACTTAGTTTATAGTAGATGCCTATTTCTAAGCAAAAACTCCATGTTGAAAGCAAGAAACGAACTGTTTCCTTGTTGCATTCAGTTTGAAAGAGTGGGAAGGAGGCATTAGAAAAACATTCAAAGCATGTGGTAGCCACAGTGTTGTCCTTGTTGGCCCTGAATTTTGTGGCCATTTTAGAGCTGGAGTGCTTGAGCCCCAGGGAACTGGTGTAGCAGTCAAGGCAGGACCCAGTTCACTGGAGGGTCCCCCAAAGAGAGAAGTGATGCAGAGTCCAGTCTTCAGCTCCAGCTTGATATTTTCTCAGCTCTTGTGGGTGCCTCATTATGCTTTCCTCAATCTTCCCCTTCCTGTAGTGCAGTGAAAAGGCCGAGAGTCACATGTTCTCCATCTGCCAGCTGCTGAATACCATTGACTTGGTAATAGAAAAAAGCTTCACCATGCTTTTTAAATTCTCTCACTACCACATCATCACTCAAAAGAGAGGAGAGGGGCCTCCCTGGTGGCGCAGTGGGTTAAGCAGCGCACTATGAAGCAAACCGCAGCCACTGCAGCACGAGTTCGATCCCTGCTGCCGGCCAGAGAGGGGACCCACATGGTGCAGCAGACTTCTCCTGCTGTGCCCGCTGCTTCCCTCAGCAGTGTGCTTCTGTTGATCTGCCTGTTCTGCTCCCCGCTCTCTGTGGTGAATCCTCTCACCCCCCCACACCTCTGGGTACCCCAGTGCTTGTATGCATAAATAAATAAATCTTTAAAAAAAAAAAGAGAGGAGAGAATGAGTGGCTACAGGAAAACAGGGAGCAATGAAACTGCTCAGTATTCCTTCCACCAAAACTAAAGCAAGCCAAACTTGAGACCTGCACATAAATGCTAGGTGAAGGCTAGACATTCCTACCAGACTGCCCTTCACTTGATATTTCTACCTGTCACATTCCGTTCTAACTCCACCCTGTATCTCGCTCTCTCTTGCAGTTGCTTATGCCTGAACTTATCCCTGGCACGTGGGATACACACACTGGTTTCCTCTCCTGTCTGACATCTGTCTTCTTCCCTGCTCTGTTCTGAGCTTGATATGCAGACTCTTCAGGATAGCCACTTAGCAGTGTTTCATGGTAGCTCCCACTGAGAACTAGATTTCCAGGGACTTGGGTGTCCCATTACTCTTCCACAGACTTGTAGTGCTCATTAAGCTAGAGTTTTATTTATGGCCACCTTGTTTATGACCATACAATGAGACATCGTCTCGGTGATTTGGTTCTTAGGTGTAGGTAGTATTTGGTGTTCTTCACAACTGCTTGTTCCAGGTTCAAGTGTTGTCCATTTTTGCCTGTTGGCACCTTCGTTATTTAATATGCTGCCCATGTCAGGCAGGGAGAGAAACCAGGCTCCATTAAAAAACAAATTAACCATTAAGTTTGTCAGTTGTGTTTTTGCCCATCAGGCAGTTTCATAAACTACCCAGCTTTTAGTCTCTGATTATTTGCCCCTTCTTCCTTATTTTAAAGAACATAAGCTTCACAGCACCGCCAGCCACTTGGTAACATTATTCCTAACTGCCAGAAACAACTGCTTCTTGGCAGAATTTACCTGTTTAGGGTACTATGGCATTACTTTCCATGGGGGCTTTATGGAGTAGGATGACAACTGTCGTTTACATTTTAAATGACTAGATTATGTATTTTAAAAGGCTTATATTTGAGGAATTGAGCTCTTTAGAGAAGGATCTATAGTAAGAATACATTTGTTTCTAGGGACTTAAATTTTCTTTAATTTATTTTTACAATGTTTGCTTTCTTCTCTCAGGGGTAGTCCCCATAGAATACCCACCACCAATTCACCTGTGCACCATCACTGTAGTCCCTTGTATTCTTCCCACCCTTTAGTCTCTTTCCCTCCCCCTCCACTACAGGATGTCTCTGATTTATACTTGTGTTTTTATTGTTGTTTGGTTTGTTGTGTTTTTTACTGGTTTTTTTTCTCTTGGTTCCTCATTTGGTTCCCTTATATTCCTCCTATAAGGGAAACCATCTGGTATTTTTCTTTTACCTTCTGACTTACTTCATTGAGCATGATCCCTCTGTCTCCACTCATGTTGCTGCAAATGGCATTACTTTATCTTTTTATTGCTAGATAGTACTCCCTTTTGTATATATACCATGTCTTCTTGATCCAGTCCTCTATTGTGGGGGCATTTGGGTTGTTTCCATGTCTTTCCTATTTTCCTATTATAAGTAATGTTGCAATAAACATAAATCCTTTGAATTAATGTTTATATGTCCTTTGGGTAATCCGTAGGAGTAGAATTGCTGGATCATATGGAAGATCCATTTTTAGTAGTTTGAGGAAACTCCACACAGCTTTCCATAGTGATTGGACCAGTTTGTATTCCCACCAGCAATGTAGAAGAATTCTTTTTTCACCACATCCTCACCAACATTTGTTGTTGCTAGTTTTGTTTTTGTTTTTATTTTTTTTTTTTGCGAAATATTTATTTAAAGCTAAAAAAAAAACAAAACTGGGAAGATTTACATTCTGGATTAAGCCCTGGAAAGAAATTGCTTAATGTTGGAAGTGATTGTATGTAAAGATTACTATCCCTTCTCCTTGAGTCATTGTTCTCCAAAAACTTATCCTCCCTGATGCGCTGTCTGTTTTAATTTTTTTAATATAAAATTTTTTTACTTTACATATATTTGACATCAGTTGTAATCCCCATGTTTTTGTTTTTAATATGTGCCATTCTTACTGGTATAATGTGGTATCTCACTGTGGTTTTGATTTGCATTTCCCTGATTATGGGAAAGAGAGAAAAAAATTATGAGAAAATTGTTGAACATTTTTCCATATGCCTCTTGGCCATTTGCAGGAACCTGAATTACTTATTTGCTCCAGTAGTTTTGCAGTGTTTCTTGGCGTGGTCAAAGACACCCTTCTTAAGAATCACCTGCCTTGTTCATTCAGAGTACCCACCATGTGGTCCAACCATTTTGGAAAGCAGTATGGCAGTTCCTCAATCTACTAAGGATGGAACTTCCATAGGATCCAGCAACCCCACTCCTAGGAATATAAAAAAAAGACACAAATACACTGATTCAAAAGAATACCTGCACCCCTATGTTTATAGCAGCACTCTTTACAATAGGGAAGACCTGGAAACAACCTAAATGCCCCAAGACAGGTGAGTGGATCGGGAAGCTGTGGTACATATACACGATGGACTACTACTCAGCAATCAGAAATGAAAAACTAGACTCATTCATAGGAACATGGATGGATCTGGAAGGGATAATGCTCAGCGAAATAAGTCAGAAGGCAAAAGAAAAATACCGGATGGATTCCCCCCTAGGAGGTATATAAGGGAACCAAATAAGGATCAAAGAAAGGAATAAGAACAACAACAACAATAATAATAACAATAAAGATACAAAACCAAAAATGAAAAGACAAGGACAAATTGGGGACACCTGGTGGGGAGGGTCAAGGGAGGGCTGAGGGCAGATGGGAGCATGGGGGACTGAGGTGATGGTGCACTGGTGATATGGTCATGGGGATTACAATTGATATCAAATATATATAAATTAAAGGGGAAAATTAAAAAAAAATAAAAACCAACAAAGTACACACCATTGAGTCCTTGAATCAGCATTTTTAGTAGTCTTACCCAGGAGTTCTTGGGCCCATCATGTTTCTGCATCAGTGCTTCCAAAATAAGCTTATATTTATGATACTCTTGTAAGAAATCTTGGCGCATCATCAGAAAGATAATTGATGTTGCAAGAGTTGCTTTCCCTTGCATTAATAAACATTCTCCCTAGGAGAAGCTCGACTGTAATGGATCTGTCGATCAGTGTCAATTAAACAGACCATTGATGAATAAGTTGGTTCTAGCAGGTTTTTTTTTTTGTTTTGTCTATAAAACATTTAAACCCCTGTACATAACTCATTTTTTAAAGAAAAAAATGTAAATGTAAGGCTGTGTAAGATTTGTTTTTAATTTTTACAGTATCTTTTTATAAAAATACACTATCAAATATGTCTTAAGATAGCCCTGTCCTGGTGGTATTTTTAATAACCACTAACCTTGCCTTGTGTAGATAGGGGTTGTAAATGGGAATGGAAATTTAAACCAGGTTCTTGTTGATGCACAGGACAAATTAATTATATACAGGTATGGTAGTTTTGATACTTGGTTATTGCTGATGCAGTTTATATAAAATAATTGTTCTGTTCACTGAGCATCACTCTGTAATTGCAAAATAAAAAACAAAGTTGCAGTTCTTTTGTTGCCATTCTGAATTTTCCCAAATAAACACAATTTTTATAAGGAAAAAAATTAAAATAAGCAGACCATATCTGAGCATTTGAGAAATAGGCAAGGAAATAGTGGTTGTGGGTATAGTTTTTTGTTTTTATTTCTTTATCTCTTCAGGTTGGCAATTTCGCAGTAAAACTTTGGTCATAGGAATTTTCTCTTGCAATTTCTATTTCCGATTCTAGGTAGAAGTGGCACCTCCTTACTTACATATTACATATTAACCACTTAAAATGTTCTTCTGAACACTTAGGCCCTTAGGGAGTTAACTCCCTAGCAGAAGCTTTATTTATTTATTTTTTTAAAGCCGCAACACCTTTCTGTGACTTTATAAACTTTCCCCTTCCCTTGCACATGATCACCTTATTCTATCCCTTCACTTCTGAATACTCCCTCTGGTCTTAGAATAAATCGCAGATCAGGGTGACATAAGACACAGCAGCTCTTTGCTTATGGCTGTGAACAACTCTGCTTAGGGAGTCTTACTGCACTGCAGAAGTGTTTTCTAGAGCTGTCTGCGCTCTCAGGACAGCCACTCATCCCTAGACTTCTGAACCACCTGAAGTAGTTGAGACTCCATGCTCAGGCATTGCTTCACTGTGCTTGGCCATCAGAAGGCCTTTCTCTCATTCCTTTAACAGATACTGATATCATCCTCCTATCCTCTCAAAGAATATTTTCCAATTTCAGTTCTATATACCATACAGTTTACATACAAAAACTTTTACTAGCAAAATCCAAGCCAAAATTGGAACTCAAATGCTTTGAGTAATTTGTATAGATCCTTTAAAAAAAGATCCTCTTTTATCATAGTAAAATATTAAACATAAGAAAAGACTTAAGTTTCTATACATTTTAACCCTTTTTTGATAATAGCTCTTAACACATCCAGGCAAAGTCTCTTCAAAATGTTTAAAATTTAAAAGCTACACATATAGGTCCTTGGTGAAAATCTGCCCAATCATGCAAAATTGAAATGCCTTTTTTGAACAGATTGTTTACATGCATGATAAGTCAATTTTAGATTTTAAAACTATGTGAAGGTAGAAATAATCTTGCCTGCCAGAAATCTGAAATTTCTAAAGCTCCGAACTCTGGACCCAATAGTTCCTCTAGTCCTTGCATCCTTAGTAGTCTTTCCAAAATAGTGAACTCTGTCTGATATAGTCAAGAACCTAACATGACGTTCTTAACTTTATCAAAGTGTGAGAGGGAGCAAGGGGCCACCCAGTAGGGTTAGAATCTGCTTTGGAATAGGGATGGAACCTTCTCTTCAGGGATACTGATGAAACGTGTCAAAGGGTTGAGTTGAACTTCAGGATTTAATTGCTATACTATGCTGTGATTGTGGAGAAGTGTTGCTCCCTTTCCACATTTCAATTCTCTCATCTATAAAATGACTATAATTACTTCCCTGAAAAGGGTGAGCTAAGGGTTAAATGAAATATTTATAAAGTATTTAGCACAATACCTGTTATTATTTAGGTAGGTAAATAGATTTAAAATGTATATTGGCTTCTTTTCTTGTTTCCCCCTTGCCAGTATGTTTTATATAATTCCTTTGCATCTCAATTGATCCACTTCAAAAATAGTTGTGAAACATCCTCTGATATTTAGAAATCCAGAGTGGACCACAGCTTCAGATTTAACATTCACTGTCTAACTTTCTCAAATACAATCTATCCATAACTAAACAAAAGCTACAAAGATAGATTAAAAAAAAAAAACACTTAACTGCATATACAGGACCTGGTTGAGATAGGGTGTGAGTGTTAGTTTGGTTAATGACTGACTCTGCCTTTAAATATAATTAGGTACTATCAATAATAGATAGGAAATTTTTAAATGAGCTCATGTCTCTTGTAAATGGATGAGATAATGTCTTCAAAGGGCTTAAAGCTCCTGAAATACCAATTACACATGCCATCTCTGGCTTTCTTGATGCTGTTCCGTGGAAAGTTGGTCTTACCCAATGCCACGCTATGCCCAGTGGTATTCAGTTGGCCTGGAACATTTTCTGGAATCCTTTTCTGCACCAGAGTGCCCGGCAAGCTTTGCTTTCAGGATCTTTGACTAGGACTACATAGAGCCATCATAGGGAAATGGTTGTTAGTCCTGTTTGAGGTGGCATTGTGAAATGGGATAAAATGCATATAGAAACCAGGTCATGGAGGAGCTGAGTCCAGCTCTTTCTGTTACTGGCAGACATACTGCTCCTGGAGAATTAGACTCCCTTTATCATAATTTGCAGTCTAGAGCCATGAGAGAGTGAACATCTGGCATATTTATTATTAGACTAGACTCAAACAATATTTGAGAAAACTGTGTTTCTTCATAAAATTCATAAGAATGAATTGAATGGTGAGAACTAGAGCTGGCTAAAGAGCCCCAGTTTTGTCCCCCTGAGTTTTGCTGCTGGCTTGCATTTCTCCTGTTGGTTATCTAGATTACCATTCTTTTTTTTTAATCTTGATTTTTTTCAAAACTATTAATATATTTTTATTAATATAAATTTTTTAAAAATTTACATATACTTGCCATCAATTGTAATCCCCATGTATTCCCCATCACCATCTCACCAGTGCACCATCAC
>JAGFMF010011739.1:2994253-3024761 GCA_019455555.1 Galemys pyrenaicus | reverse complement strand
CTTGATCCTCATTTGGTTCCCTTATGTTCCTCCTAAGGGAGGAACCATCTGGTATTTTTCTTTTGCTTTCTGACTTACTTCGCTGAGCATAATCCCCTCAATCTACTAAGAATGGAACTTCCATTTGATCCAGCAATCCCACTCCTAGGAATAGATTACCATTCTTTTGACCACAGGGGTTACCTGTCTTACTTTAATGCTCCATCACACTTGTAAACCGAAAGTCATTCCTTATTATACACAATCCAAACCAAGCAGATAGAACATTAAAAAAAAATTAAACCTGAAGGAATAATACAAGAAAAACAAAGATGAAAGGGCCAATGTATTCCAATGTTCTTGCTTAGTTCCTGGTTCTTCTCACTGCTCCTGTCCCTGTTGACATGGAAACTCAGAGATGAAAATGACCTGACCACATCCATGCCTTCCTACATTCAGAACTCTGAAGAGATGCTCGCTAACATCTCTTGACATCTGTCTTGACTTTCCATAATCTGGATACAAGAATATAAGATTCATTTCTCCTAGTTACCTCAGTCTACTTTCTTAGTTTTGGCTTCTGGTCTTATAATTGCTCTTTCTCCTGGGGCTTTTGACATTACCTGCAAAGTGGAACAATTTATAAGACCGTGCAACCAACCCATAGCATTGGGGTTGAATCCATGGAAACCCTTCAGCACACAACAGTACAATACAACATTAGTTATTCACATACTCCTCAGTTCTGGGAATGGAGTGGCAGGTAGAGGTAGAAAAATGAGTCAGCACTACTTTCTCCTTTTGATCATTCCCTTTACCATTTCATGATTACTGTCAAGTACTTGAACTTTTTCCATAGAGATTGGGTGGAAAAGCAAAAGGAAACAAGGATGAGGAGGGTCTTTAGAGCTAAAAACTTAAAAAAGACTGCTTCAGCAAATGGAATTTTAAGCAGAAGTGAAACACATTCACACACAACAAAATGGAAAGAATAACTCTCCCATCTTGTTCACTCATTAAGTAGACATTGCGTTCTTACTGTGGATCAGGAACTCCTTGCACACATACAGTCTTTGTAGATCAAGTTTGTACCAGGGCTGGATTCTCCTAACCACAGCATCACAGAGAGGGCTCTGCATCTTACAGAACAGAGGTTTCATCTAATCAATTTAGCTTCACATACATTCTTCTGTATTTTATAAAGTCTCATGTACAGTAGATCTTTTATAATAGGTTAAACATTCCTGAATCGATAGAAACCACATCTGTCTTTTCTTCTTTTGTCTCTACAACAGTACAGTAATGAATGTAAATTATTAAGTTTTGTAAGTACTGTCTGGTTGCTTGATGGACCTGGGGAAAGAAAGCGCGGTTAATTAGGCTGACTTTGGTTGCTGGGTCTCCAGGAATCCTTTTGTGGAGAATGACAGTTTCTGAGTCCTCCTTTTCTTCCAGATGAGCTTGCTTCTGCTGACATCTGCAGAGACACTTCTCACTCTACCATAATCATCCCATTTGCCTAAACAGGAGATTCTAGTAGACAGTTTGCCAAAAGTAATTACTGTATGTGGCTTATTATTGCTGTGTCTGTCCCTTTTGCATTCTTTCGCATCCAGTGAAAACACTAGTCATTTTCCAATTCTTCATCTCCTACATCTGATTAATCACCAGGTCTTATTACTCCTCACTTCTCAGAAGTTTTCAAATTTATTCTTTTATCTCCAGCTCTACTGTTACTACTTCAGGTCATCATCACTTCATAAGCAGTTTGTTCCAACAACTTCCTACTTTATTCTTCTGATTTGGTCTAGCTCTCTTTGTCAAAGACCTGCATTGGTCTTTCAAAGATGAAAACATAATGATACCATTCCCTGCATAACTTCTTTCAATGGTGCCCTGTTGCTCAGAAAATCAAGTCCAAACCTTTATGTCAACCTTTATTTCAAGATCCTCTCAGTCCAGTCCAGTCCAGTGCCTACTTCTTTCTCAGTCTCACTTTCCATGTCCCTTTGTTGATTTCCCTCTTTCCCCCTCCCTTCACCCAGCACATTCAGCTCTGTGCTTCCTTACTCTGGGCCTTTGAATCAAAATTGCCCTTTTGTTTCCCCGGCTCTCCACTAGATCATGCAACCTGGGAGGTGGACATTTTGCTTTATCCATACACAAAATAAAAACTTAAATACTAGATAAAATATCAGGTATTTAAGTGCATTATCAATGTTTTGATTTCACTGCTCTCTGTTGGATAATATGACATTACTATTCAAGATCCAAATTTAAAAACATTTTTTATTAAAGTAGCATTGATTAATAATTCTATATAGGTTTTGGATATTATACACACTGTATTATGTTCACTACTAAAAGTATATATCTGTCCTTGACCATAAAGTTGATCCCTTTTACCTGATTTACACACCCACTTCCCCCTTCCCTTTTGGTAACCACTGAGTTATCTTGTATACTAAAAGTTCATCTTGTTACTTAGTTCATAAAGTTATTTAGTTAATTCATTTGTTCTTTTTCTTTAGGTACCAAATGTGTTTTTTTCTTTGGGACAAGACCCTATTTTAAGCCCCTTAAACATGAATACTTAGTTTATTCTGAAAGTAGAAATTACTCTCTATGTTATTGGTAAAGAAACAGAGGCACAGAGAGACCAAGTCACCTAGCTGATGACATTCAGCTAGTAAGTAGTTGAAAAGAGACCTAGTTTCAGGCAATCCTATACTAGTGTTCATTCTTGGCCAGTCTATCCTATATTGCCTCTAGTTCAAAGTCATTGTTGTGCTTACAGGTTGCATAAGTGAGGCATGACTGTGTGAGAATCAGATGGATTCACAGAGAAGTAGGAGACCCATGGCAGTGGGAAGAGAAAGGCCTCTTGAATCATATGCAAGGAGACCAAACAAGTAGATGTTTGTTGCAATTTGTTTCCAGCCACAGCCATAGCAGCCACTGTGACTATATTCTCAAATAGTCTTAGAGAACAGAGTCAGTTGTAGAAGACAACTTCAATTGAGCACCTATTATTCTATGTATTGGAGATAGCAAAATTTGAATGAAACACAGATTTTTCAGGGTAAATAGCCTAGAAAAATAGACTGCAATGCACAAAGAACTATATAACCCAAACAGACTGGTTGACAGAGTAGTAAGAGAGTTGACATTCCCCTTTCTTGTAATTAGCTCTGCTCTTCATTTCCCTGAGGCTTGGAATAGAACAAGCTAGAACCGTGCCTAGTACACACTGTACGTGAAAATATGGTAAATGAATACATTAACGTGAGTATCCTACCGTCTTGGATCTAGTAAATACTTTCAATGCAGTTAGGAAAATACTAAACAGATTCAAGAAGCATAGATGATTCGTAGACCTTCCCTTGTACTATTTTCCACTAGGTGGAGTTAAATGAGTACCTTGTTCCAGGTTTACGCAGGACTGTGGCATCTCAAGGTTTTCTGTAGGACATTTGGAAACCTAGAGCCTCTCAAGGCAAAGGACAGGCCTGGAGAGAGTGATGAGGAGCTATTTCACAACAGCTGTCAACAAAGCCCTTCTCTCCGTGCCGAGAATCATCAAACATAAGCCTGGTGCCTGCCAGGCAATGGGGCCGAGGCGTAGTCTCCTACGCACACAGACAATGAGTGGGCCTCCTGGGGGATGTTCACGCTGCCAGAAAATTAGCTTGGATGCAAGAGTGGCCTTTGCTCATTCTTGGGGAATGTGGAGGTGGGAGCGCAGGCCAGTTTAGAGTTTAATTAAGCGTGGCAGTTGGTGTAGCAGGTCAGGTGACTGTGCTCTTTGCTCCATTCATGTCACAAGTTGCTGATTGCTTTTTATTGTTCTCTGGATATTCCTGTTACCCTCTTTACTCCCTTGGCACTACACACAGATAGTTCTGTGTGCTACTGTGGTAGCAAGACCTTATCCCTGAGTATAGAGTCAGGGCCACGTTTTAGAAGCAAACTCAACTGTAAGGAAACAAATGCCAGTGGCAGAGATTGTGCTCACTATCCCCCTGTTTAAATGTGCCCCTTCATACCAGTTATTAAATCATGGCCGGCCCAGGGCTTTCTGCCTGGAGGGATCATGCCTGGTGACTGTCTCTCCGTCATCCACCATCAGGATGGATGATAGCCTTGTTGTGGTAGCATTCCTGTCTCCTGTTCAGGCAAACCAGACACAGGGAGGAAAAAAACTTAAAACCAAACAGTCTCACATAAGGGCAGGATCCCTAGCACTTTCTGTCTGAAAGGGAGGTTTTCACTGAAGTGAGCATGAATGTTGACATCATGCAGTTGCTTAGGCCAAATCATCCTTTAAAGTCCCAAGTGTAACTGCAGACATCCCTGACTAGAAAATATCTAAATCATATGCTGTAGTGTATTGGAGGAAGGAACACAAAATAATCAAATGCTGGCTTCTAGGGGGAGGTGGAGACAGGGTGCCTTTTTCTATTCCCTTTTTTAATTGGCTTTTCTGGTGACACAAGATTTAGGTAGACTAAGGAGTAATGGAGAAATTCTCCTGAAAATCTTCTGATGTGGTATTATATTATGGGAGACTAACTTGGGTGATATGTTTGTGGCATAAGGTCTTTAGGGAAATGCTTTATGGTATTATTGTATACTACTTGTCATGATGCTATATGTGCTCTAAAAACACTTCCTGGACACAAAACTCTGCCCTGCATCACCAGCTGTCTGCTTACTCAAGACTCATACAGATGAGCTAATTACCTGCTGCAAGAATAGACTTTGCAAACAGAGCAAGAAACATGTAAAATAAAAGCTGTCGTCTCCTCGTGTTCGTTTCTCCTTGGTGACATACTCAGCAAAATGGGCAAATTCCTGTGATGCCAAAAATTCAAGGAATACTAGGTTTTGAGGATTCCTCACTGCAGAGACCCTGAGTAGGTATGTACTTGGGCAGAACATACTTCTGGGCTAGCACATAGTTTTGTTTTTTTTTTTTTTTTTGTGTGTGTGTGTGTACGCACACACACGCCATAAGTCTGTGCTTGGCTTCTAGTATCTTAAATAAAAAACAGGGTGGGGGAGAGAAGTAGACATGTCCAGCAGGTGGGGTGTCCTCTTATTTTTGAAGGCATTGAAGTTGGAGGGGGAAATTGAAGAATGTACAGAGACTTGGAAATTTAAGGGGTCTTAAAGGTTGCCAACTCCTTATATATTTATTTTTAAAATGAAAATGTTAAGTTAGAAAGGTTGTGGCTCCGTGGCATCCTTGCTCCAGCTTTTAAATTGGAGCTCCATGGAAACTGCTTTACCTGTCTCAGAGTGTTAGACATAACTGTCAGTGACTTCTGGCCCGCCCTCCTCATTCCTTTTATTTCCGTGGTATCACTGTGCTGCCAGTTTCACACAGAAAACAAAGACTTGGTATGCAAGGTGATTATAAGCTGTATTCCCAGGGGAAATGGTGTATCCTGAAACTGGATTGTAAACTCCTGAAAAGCAATGATTTTGGTTTGTTTCTCATATCCCTCTTTAACCAAGCACATAAATGTAGTACAGAAATATAGTACTTAAAGTGTTTGCTGGTTGAAAATATTCTAGTTGTGGGGAAAATACCTTAATACTTCTCGTGTGTGACATGAACAATATAGAGGCAATCATATGGACTTTGAAGACAGACTACCTAAATTGAATCCAAGTTTAAGCCATGACCTTGGAGAGCTGACCTAATGTCTGTCTTTCTCTTCTTTATTTTTTTTTTAAAAAGATTTTATTTACTTATGCTTACAAGAGCTGGGGTATAGTCCAGAGATGCAGGGGGTGAGAGGATTCACCAGAGACAGAGTGGGAAGCAGATCTACCGAAACACACTGCTGAGGGGAGCAGCAGATGAGGCAGGAGAGGTCTGCCGCGCCATGTGAGTCCCCTCCCTGGCCAGGGATTGAATTTGTGCTGCAGCAGCTGCAGAAGCCCCACAGTGTGGCGCTCAACCCCTTGCACCACCAGGGAGGCCCTGTCTTTATTTTCTTGGCTATAAACTGCAACACTAATAATTCCTATCATATAAGCTGGTGTTGAGGATTGAATGTATTAACCTATGCAAATCACAGCAGTGTTTGGCACAGAAAAAGTTATTCAATAAGCATTAGCCACTAACATCAGTGTGCAGAGAAGGCCATCTTTCACTATGTTGAGAAACATTCCAAAACAGGTATGACTATTATGAGTACTTTATAGAGTGGTTGTTGTAGATGTCATCAGTTCTTGTTATTTGTTCAGATATTTGCTCTAGATATTTGTTCAGAGTTAGCATGGTATAGCTCTTGATCCTTTCTATTGCCTCTTTTAAACCTGCCATATTCCAGTTTGCTTTATGAGTAAACAGACTGCCTACTCCAGTGACTTGTCTGCAGCCACATTCTGGTCTGTTCATTGCCCTCTTACAATTACCATGGACGACATCTTTGTGGCTTTCTTCCTTTAGTCCCACCTAGACATTGGTGTAGATCAGCCTGTCCTGCCTTCCTCTTCTTCAGCAACTTGACTTTTTTTTATAACAATTTTTATTGACATAACATTGATTTACAACACTGTAAATGATTTTGAAGACTGTTTTGACCCCTCCACTGCAAAGTCCATCAGTGCTGGTTCTTCTGGTATTAAATGTAGATTTAATACATATCTGCAGTTTAATACATATGAAGCGGATTCTCTTCCCATTGCCTCCAGGAGGGTTTATTCCTCTCCTTCAGCAACCTTATATATACGTTCTTCTCACACATGTGTAGCCAGCTGTCCTTCAAGATGATCCTGATACCTTGAGATGGTCACTGCTACCTTGAGACTTGTGGCTTTTCTGTTCATCCTTCAGAATCCAACTTGAAACCCAATCTAACTTGAATAAAAGAAACGCAGCTTTTATATGTCTATTGGGTTATCATTTTGACTCATAGGCTCTTTGCCTTTGAGATGTTACTGCATGACCCATCCCTGAGTGATAATGAGGTGTTCTCATTCTGGTTTTATTTCCACAGTATGTTCCTCCTGATCTCTGCGTCTGCAATTTTGTGCTGGAACAGTCCCTGTCTGTCCGAGCCCTGCAGGAAATGCTTGCCAACACAGGTGAAAATGGCGGTGAAGGGGTGAGTACCTGACTTATGTCCTAGGTGGGATCTTTGGTGGGAATTGGGACCTATTACAGCCCAAAGGTACATACTGTATTTCATTCCTCCTGTTTTGAGCTGGATAACCTTGAGTTGCTCCATATAGAGTTACTCTTTCTCCCTGAGTTTAATTTCTATTTTCAGCATCCCTAATCCTGCTTCCTTTTATTAATCAACTTCAACTAGAAAACAGAAGAGATCACCATTAAGGCTGCCTGAACAGGGTATGGGACATCCCTAACCCACCTTCCCCAGGAAATGTGGAGAAGCTGAGAAGGCCTTGGGATGAGAAATGCCTGCAAGCAGGGCAGCTTATTTTTCCCTTGGGAAGATCTCATCAGATATTTATAACAGCCCCAATGGTATACACTAACGTGCAACAGTTTACAGAGTATTTCCTGTCAATTTCAGTCTTTGTCCTCTGTCCTGAACTGCAGTTTCACTCCTAATAAGCAAACACAGAACTCTGAGTGTTGTTGCCAGTAAAATGGTCCCTAGTACTTAAAAGATGATGCTCTGTATCTCCCATGTCAGATGGTCTCCCAGGGGGAAGACTAAAGCCAAGACTTTAGCCAGAGTAATTGTTGACTCTTTTTCCTAATAACTTATATCCATTTATGTCTATTTAATATCAGCATTTTAATTCTACAACCTGAGTATCTTAATTCCAAACCGCTTCCTCCTTCCTCCTTAGATAATGTTTTAGATAACTACGTTTTGGATTACTGCAGCAACCTACTGTTTCCTTCTGTGCTTATACCTCCTACCATTTATTTTCACTCATTGGCTTATGTTCTTTCTAAAATGTAGATCTAATCATCATACTTGCTGTTTTATAAATCCTTTGCCTTCCCATGACCATGAGATAAACTCCTAAGTCTGTAACTACATGAAAATCCCTGCAGGACCTGGTGAACCCCCTCACCTCTCCTGCCCTAGCTCTTAGCACCCGCCCCCAGGCACTCAGTGTTCCAGTCACACTGAATTCCTTTCACTTCCTCAAATGTGAGGCTTCTCTTGCCTCTAATCATATGATTTATTAGCACAGATTCTCCTCTCTACCTGTGCTCTTACCAAATCTCAGCCTCTCCCTCAAGGAACTGGTTAGATCTAACCAGTTAAATCAAGGGGACATTAGATCTCCTGAGAAG
This sequence comes from Galemys pyrenaicus, assembly GCA_019455555.1. Lineage (NCBI taxonomy): Eukaryota > Metazoa > Chordata > Mammalia > Eulipotyphla > Talpidae > Galemys > Galemys pyrenaicus. Next base: position 3,016,489 of record JAGFMF010011739.1, on the reverse strand, counting down.
CCTTTGCTGCCTTGCACGTCTGGGATGGTTGCTCTTGCTTGAGCAACAGTCAGTGCTTTTTCTAGAATGGTTCTTACCACTCTTAACCTAATGACAAGTCTAATTTTCTGTGTTCCATACTTAAAAGTAAGCCACATGTATTTTAAAACTGTTGGTAGCAATTTATTCTTAGTTGACTTGAATGAGTTCATTCATAATAAAGGTGTGTCTCATTTGTGGTATAAGAGACAATGACCATAGAATGAAAAAAAGTCCACCTCAGTATTTATGTTTAGATCATCTTCCAGGCTCTTACTGTGAGCTTATGCGAGTCTGCTAATCTCTTAGAGCAGTTATGTTATCATTTATAAAATTAGGACATTTAATTACTTCTCTGTGGTCCTAAACATCAGTGTTTATGAGCCCTGGTTCTTTCGGCTTAGAATAATAGGATTTGTCAGCCACCTAAAAGTAGCTCTTCTTGGTTTTTTAGAGAATTAATGCAGGTAAGTTGTTGTTCTTTGATGATCGCCCAAGTCAGCGTGCTTTCCCCCTGCTTTGCCTCAGTACCCCATGCTCTCCACCAGAGGTACACACCCTCAAACAAGTCCAGGTCAGTGGCAACATTTTTTTTAATGGCTCACCCTTTCCCAAGAATGTATAATCTACCATTTACATACATCTTTGATGAGAGTGACCTGATTGACTCAGAACCTCACCACTTTCAGATCATCTGACAGTGAAACCTACTTATGGCTCCAGAACAGAAATTGGGAAGAGAAGCTACATTAACCAAAGAATAATCCTGTGGGCATTCCCTTAACCCATGTTATGCAAAAAGCACATCTCAGAGGATTTCTCTGTCATTTAGTCCAAGTGGCTCAGGGAACCTGTAGATGAGAAAGCAACTTGAAAACGTCTAGTTATACTCCTGTTCCTCTTTGCTGCCAAGAACTTCAGTAGTCATTGTAACTTAGTTTGTCTTGAAGAAGTAAATAACTCATTTGCCAAATAGATACGAAGACCAAGTTAAAGTTGAATACTTAGTTTTGTAATGTAGGAATAATACCTATCTCAGTTATCAGCCTTGCTATAATAGAAGTTTACCCCACAGAGTTAGGTTGTAGGGACCACCCTTAATTTGCAGTACTTAAAAAACACTGCATAAAATCTCACTGGGGATCCATTTTCTTTGAAAACTTGAGTCCAAAATAAATGATCTGTGACATTTTTATTATTAAATATCATTAGATAACAATAATTACCATGTTGGATCAGATACTGACATTTCCTGTGTTTAGTTTTTTTGTATTATTTTACCAAACAGAAGAGCTCCATCTAATGATTGTTCCCATCCTGACACATTGTTGTTGTCATTGTAACTATTATTATTGACTAGAGATCTTCGTGCTTTAAGGAACAGACTTGAGGAAAGAGCTAGCGTACAGGAGGGAAATGGTACTCTTTAAATTATTAAGATTTTACTATTCATTGGTGGTTCCACTAAATAGTTCCTTGGACCACATCACCAGTTACTATTACCCCCTCAGACCTCTCTCACAGTCCCATCTGGGCTCTCAGTCTTTATTATGAGAAATAATATTTTTAGATCACCCCTCGAGTCTGATGGTTTTGCTTTTCTGAAGTGATTGCTGTGCACATTTACTATTAGTACTTAATTTGATTTAGATGATAATATTCAGCAGGGAAGAAAAGCAGGAAAAACAAGAAAGGAAGCGAGTTAACATGACAGACCCTAATGGCTCTCTGGAGAGCCTGGGGATGTTTGAGTGGGCTGACGCCTCCTTAGCATGCTGTCCCATTCTGTTTGGAAAGAGGCGTTTACTGCTTTTAAATAGATTTTACTTTCACTAATGATCATGACTGCACCAAATGGGATGCTTTGAAGAGTGTAATTTTTCCTTTTAGCTATAGATTGGTCCTTGTGTGGTGTGTCTGTTCATGGTTGTGCAACAACTGGACACCTTTTTCACAATGACTCCAGTTTGTTTATTAACGTGATGTGTACACAGTGTCTTTTGGCAAAGATTTACAGTTCTGCAGCAATTCCTCCTGCTGACAAAGAAAACAAAGGCGTCTAACGAGGTTTACCAGCATGGAGTTTATTATTGAAATGCCCTCAGCAACAGCCAGTCACACGTGGGATCCAACTTGATGTTGAAAAGGAGAATGAATGATGCGAACCCAGAACCCATGGTTTTCTGGCGTCCCTCAGAGTTCATGCTAGCAAAATGCATGCTTAGGTTACCTCTGATAAAAATCCTACCTGATTTTATTCTGGGAAAAGTTACAAAGGGGTAGATGCATGGCACTGTGGCCAATTAAATGACTGGAGTTGGAAGTAAAATCCCTGAAAATAAATATTAAAAACTATTTTTACATTTGCCATAGATTGAATGGCCAAGATGTGAAATGCCGACACCTTCAATAGGACATGGGACTAAGAGAGATGCCACTCTCTTTCAGACCTCAATCCCATCCTCCTAGACTTTGAATGTAAAACAAGCCACACTTTTGAGAGAAAAGCTGTCTCAGGAGTCAGGTAGATGGGTTTTCAATCTATGTGCTACCAGAACAGGTGGCCTCTGAGGTGCAAGTATTTTTCCTTCCTGTGCCTTACCTCAAAAGACTGGGTGATAAATGAGATAAGGGCCTAAAAGTATCTGTCGGTGTGGAAGTGAGCATTGGTCCCTCTTTTTATCTCTGGCCCCCTTCCTCCCATAACAGATCCTACAGCCATATTCAAATGCTTCCAAGGAAAAAAAAGCACTATGAAGGCTGTCCAGGTGCATGTTAAATCTAACTCCAAGTGAGTTTTGGAGTGAAGAGGTAAAATGCTTCCAAAATTGAAAGATCTCGATTAACCCTGTTACCAGCTAATACTCCTGAGAAAGATCTGGTTTTTTCCTAAAAGTTGACTTTATCACTGTCAGGCTTTTACAACTAAAGAAATGAAATGTCCATATAAAATGAATGATGACCAAGTTATGCTATACTTTTTTTAACACATAAAACATCAGAAGATTATAAATCTAGGGTCTCCCTGGTGGAACAGGGGCTAAAGTCTCGGCACTGTCAAGCTATTGCCAGTCACTGCAGCATGAGTTCCATCCCCCTGACCAGGGAGCCAACCCACATGGCACAGCAGACCTCTCCTGTCTGGCCCGCTGCTCCCCTCAGCAGTGTCTTTCAGTCAGTCCACTTGTTCTGCTCCCCACTCTATCTCTGGTGAATCCTCTCACACACATACCCCCACCACACACATACTCTGGCCTATACTCCAGTTCTTGTATGCATAAATAAATAAAAATCTTTAAAGAAAAAAGATCATAAATACATTAAGATTGTGCTTAACTTTAGATGCTGTAGTGTCTAGAATGCTAATACACATTCAGCCTTCTACCCTTGATTGAGGAATGTGACCTGGAAAGATTCAGTTTCTGTAAGAACTTTAATCACAAGTGTTGTCACTGGGAGGTGGCTCTTTAATTCCCTTTATCACTTATGTGACAGTGTCATTAAACCCCAAGGGAGACAGAGCTCCTTTCATTTGCACCTGTCTTTAGAATAGGGATACCATACACAGAACATGCTAGAGAAATGCACGTGTGGAATAGCACGTTTGTCCTGCCCAACAATATGCCATCCTTCCAAGAACTAGGGGTGTCTCTTGGCATCACATGACCTTGTAAATGGCCAAAGAGTTATAATCTTATATTATGCTATTTTCATGTAAAGGTTATTAAAGTATAAGTCATGAGATACCTTGCAGCCAAGTTCAAGGACATTTTATCCATCTTACAAACTCATAGACAATTTAGTCACAGAAAGGTGACACTATCATTAAAGAATCTGCTGAAGATGCATCTGCCCTGACATTGTTAGGTAACAGGAAAATCAAAACAGATGCTGATGAGGAGAATTAGATTCCCCTTGTCTAAAGTCTGAAATCCAAAATTCCTACATTTGGGGACTTTCTGAGAATTTATCCAGAATGAAGAAGGCTAATAGAATCCTTACCTGTTTATTTATGAGGCCCTGAGCTCCCACCATCATTTCTGTATGATGGAGACAAGCTTCCCCATTATCCAGATTTAGCTTCTCAATCTAAGATTTTGCCTTCCCTTCACAGTTATCAGAAAGGAGCCAGAATGAAAATTTATGTTGGTTTGGGTCTGGGGAGGGAACAGACTGGTAGAAGAACTACACCTGCAATTCATAGCAAACTTCTTCCCCACTGAGGTTTTCTAAAATAAATGATTTAGTGAGTCAAATCTGAAAGTGGATATTAATTATACCTTTAGGATAAGACATAATTATACCTTTAGGATAAGACTTTTTTCCTTTGGGGAAAAAAGTGCGAAGTCAATTTGCATGTATCTTGTATCCTAGTATCTACTCATATGTGTCCAGGAAACACCAATATATCCTCTCGAGGGGTTCAAGTCTGAGCTCCTTTTGTTGGTAGAAGTCACTGCATCTTGCACCCAGAGTCTTCCCAGAACGTGCCCGAGCTGCCAACTTGTCCCTCTGGGGACCTCACCCCTACCTACCCCTAACCTGTGAGAGAAGGAAACCACCTTATTAAATTTTCAACTTGCAGGATCTAACCCTATTTTTCCTTTGAAAGGAAGGCAGTAATGACATTCTGGTTTTAGATATTTCCCTTTCTTTACACCTATGACTGATCATCCACAGCAGCTACAAAAAAATATTTTCCTATTTACAAGATAACCAAATCAATTTGGTGAAATTGCTCTTACTTACCAAAACTTAAGGGAGTTTATACATTAGAAGCTACTCTTTAAAATTTACTCTGTGTTAAATTCACCTCATGAGAGGCTGCCTGTTTGGATGACAAAGATGGGAGTTGGGAGATTAGGAGACTTGACTCAGGGCAACACCAGTGGACGTTGGTTTCACCACTTCTGAAAAGAACATCACTTACATGCAAAATTGCATTCTCCCATCTGTTGTGGTTGTAATGCACCAAGGTAGAATGGAAATATGTATCCTCTTCTTCTGGGGTGCTCTGTTGACTATAGTCCATCAGCATTTAGCTGTGGAAATGTTGGTCTGTTTGTCTTGAGGAACCCATGGTGTTAAAGACAATGAATCAGTGTTTACTTTTCTATTTTTTTGTGTACAAAGAAGTTTCAAGACTCCAAAAGCATTGAGTAATGACTGTTATTTAATTTATAGCTACACGAATCTCCTATAAACTTTCTAATGGAAAATTCTAATGGAAAAATATGGAATGTATTTTGTTGCTTTGACAGGATTTCTTCAAAGAGTCAGACATAACTTTCTGAAATTAAGTCACAAAGAGTCCTCCAGACCAAAGTTTTAATGTGTCTTTTTTAAAAATGTCATTAAACACTTGTCCCTTTTCTGCTCCCTCTTCTCCCCTCCTTACTGTTCTTGTATGTGTTATGCTATGCTAGGACTTCAAGCTGTGATGGATTTGATTAAATACGTGTATGATAAGCTGATAGTTATGAAAATGTTTGAGTCAGTCACAATTCATTTCTTAACCTTTTGATAACATGATTATCTAATTAAAATATACCATCTGAAAGAAGTTACATAAAGTAAGCCCCTCTTTGGGATATGAAAAGCCCAATTGATAAGTTTACAGTTTTTCTAGGAAAAGAAAATCCCGAAATTGTCTGATGGTAGGCAGTGACCATATTACTTGGGTGAATTTTCTTATAAAATGTAATTATGAAAAAGTACTGCAGTCAAAGAAAGGCTATGGCATCTTGCTTGCTGGTTTCTTAATGACATCACTGCTGGAAAAAAAATGAAAATTTTTACAGCTCTCGTGACTGCTAACTTGTAGCTAAAATAAGAAAAGATGTACCAGGTAGGAAATTCCCTTTATTCTCATTGGGGTTTTTTCCTCTGTAGTAAACATCTGTCGATGGCTCACAGTACTTGAAGATTTCAGCAGGGTCTGTGCACACTGAACTATCCACTTACTGTTTCGTTGTTTTATTTTGCTAGCTCAGTGACCTCTCGGAATGGGTATGTTATCCACTCCTTCACTGTACATGTACTTTGCATGGACAGCTATCTCCAGCTCTGTTTGCAATGAACTGGGCATTTCACTTGTGAGTGTTCTGGGCAATTTCCATTCTTTGTGCCTCTGCAATTTTGAAAAACACCACTGCACCACACACTTCAATCTCGTGGAATTAGAGGTGGCTGCACACTTAGAAATTCATTGCCAAGCAGCTTGTTAAACTGCTGCTCTGCAATTAGGAGAACGGCTTGCCTGGGGATTCATTTCTTTCCTTCAAGACATTGAAAATTGTTTTTAAAGTCTCTATTTTCTCCCTCCGAATGTGGTCTAGATGGCCTGCGGCAGTAGGTTTCAACTTGCTCAGATGACAGAAGTGTGCAGCTGAGCCTTGATCCAAGCTTCTCGGTGCTTCCAGCCTCTTCCAGTACTATTATGCAACTCCAGCTCTGCTCTTCCATAAGGCTGGAATTCATAATAAAAATGGAAAAAGCTAGTTCTATATTCACTTTCTCATAGAACAACCGGAACAATCAGATATTAATTTTCAACGGTTAAGAATAATCTTTAAGATTAACTAGCTTTTTACATTTCTTCATCTAAATAAATGGCATTTTCAAGTGAAAGAACCCACAGAATTAATTTCGAAAGCTCCAGACTATCGGATTCTCCCCTTCCTGAAAGTGCTTCAGCTTTAGTGGAACTGCCTTTTCTTGGTGACACTTTTCCATTCTGAAGCCCATGCCTCGTGTTTAAAATCAGTATGCCGATGTGATCATGGTTCTGCAAATGTGTTAACATTTAACTTTGCTAGTGTCATGCAAATCCTGGCTTTCTCTCCATTCGTGGTGTGGACATTCGAATGTTCTGTTGCATATTTAGTCATCCTCTGAGGACTCCTATCAGAAAACGTGAGCCTCTTCTCCAGGACTAGATTGAAGGACTGAGGACTGAGAGAGAGAGAGAGTATTTTAGATTTTAACTACCAAAAATACTGAAGTTTCGTTGAAGTTTCTTAGAGGAGGGAGGAGGGATTGGGGCATCTGTGCTTTCTCCAGAACATTCTGTGTGGTGGGTAAATAGTTGTATTCTTAGTGTAGAGGTTTTGATGAGTGAAATAATATTTTGCTAAAAATTTTAAGAAAAATAGGGGCTACATTGGAGGGCAGGGGGCAGCGATAGGTAGTAAAAAATGTATTCAGCTGCATTTTTCAGGCACATTTTTAAATTCTAAATTATAAGGTGATGGAATGTAGGGCCTCTGCTTGTTTACCTTCTCAGACTGAAGCCATTTGGATTTCAAGAAATCCTGGGAGAATAAGGACCTTTCAGTTTATTTATTAGACTTTTCCTTAGATCGCATAATTGACTTTTAATAGCAACCAGAGTTTAAATTATATATTGTAAGGAGAATGAGATGAACTAGAAAAACGCGAACGTATTTCCATTTCATGAAAATTTCATAAAAGCACCTATTTGGATAGTCCAGTAAAGAAAAATTAACTTGGTACCAAAGAAACCCTGATCTCAACTGGTATTTTAATTCTCACTGGAGTAAAAGCCCTGTGGCCAGTGTCCCAAGCCTGAGATTCTAGCTGGTGTTAGAGTGGAGGGACCTGCTAAGCTGAAGCGAAACCAGTGGACAGGAAGCAAGAATAAGAACAAGAAGATTTAGAAGACCTCTGGGATAAAGAGGTCTGCTCTGCTGTGGCTGCCTGCAGACAGAGGACGGCAGCTGAAAGCACAATACTTCACACCTGGTGTCTCCTGTGGCTGAGACAGAGGCTTACACAGCAAATCATGTCATTTCACTCAACGCTGTTTTGTTTCAGTATGGGTGAGAATAAGCAAGCCCGGCCAGTGTTGAAGGAAATGACATTATTGAACACTTGCTTCATTATAAGAACATTTCTATAAAAGGTTCAGTGGGGAACTGAGCTCAGTTCCCCACTCAGTGGCTGCACTGAGATGGGAGAGGGGTAAGTGCTGAGCTTTGATCCACAGACTTAAACTGTTACCTTGTGGGAAGGAGGAAAAGGCCTGCTGGCAGAGTGGGGTGTTCTAGCCTGGGCACTGCACTTTCCTAGCTTGTTTCCACCCATCTGTGGCTCCTAAAGATTTTAGGACTCTCCCTGGGGCCAGGGTCGACCCAAGAGGATGTCATCAGGGAAATGAGAAAAATTAAGACAATGTCGAAATTGTTTTATTAACTGAAAATAGAAAAGGTTTACATTTTTTATTTGCCGTATGTCTTCCTTAATCCCTATTTTCCATAATTTTTTTTATTAATAATGTACCATTACTTTATACCTTTGTTTGCTTTTCACAATATAGAGGATTCCTCCCCTCAGGTGTGGTCACCGTAGTTCTCCAACCACAAAAGCACCTGTGGTCCGTCACCATAGTCCCTTGTACTCTCTTTCCCCACTGTCTTCTCCTCTCCGTCCCCTTCCATGATTTTCTTTACAGTACAGTAGTAATCAAGTTGGTATATTTTCTTTGTTGGAAGTTAAAGTAATAATGCAGGTGACAGCCTTCTTTTATTTTTAAATACCTTTACTAGGTAAAATGTAAAATTGGTAACTCTGGGGAGGATCCGTTTTGCTCCTCTTGTTGAATTTGTACCAGTTCTTCAATTTGTTAACCTGCCGGTACTATTCCTGTGTGCAGCTCTTCAACTCCATTTTAAGTAGTCTTGCCCAGACAAGAGATAAGTGCTTTGGTTTAAATGCTGTCGCTTTACAGTAAATAAAAAAGGAAACAGTGAAATGCAGCTAGTTGGTACCCTTGTCAGTGGAACTTTTCCCAGATTCTCTGTGGGTAAGCACATGTCCCACCTCTGGGATAAAGGAGAGGTGCTCCCCTCTTCATTCATAGACCCCAGTCTTGCCTCCTTTGATTTTTTATTGAGAGAAAAGGGCAGGTCATTAGGGACCTGTTGTCATCCCAATCATTACATGTATCTGTCCCCATTTCTTTGCTGCTCACCAGCTTTTCTATAAGGTGGAGAGTGATGGGGAAAGGGGCCTAGATGGTGTTCCTAGGTACTACCCAGGAGTCTGCTGAAAACAATGTCTTTGGCAATTTGCTTGAGAAGGCCCTTCCTTTCTGAGGCCCTCTGTGCTCTGCTCTCTGGGTTGAGGGAAGAATGGCCGGGGTGGGGGTTGGGGAGGGGGGTGATGGATATTCATAAGACCACTTCTGAAAAGACCTGTTTTTTGTCTTTGGTGAGATCATAGTAAAGTAAGTGGAATATGTTACTTTGCTCATTTTACTATATGTATCTCTTTATACACTTGTTTATTTTCTAAAATTTATGATTTTAGACATTTTCAGAATTACTCTTGGGTACAAAAGTCTTCAGATTTTACCATTTCAACGGGGACATGTAAATGCACTGGTATTGCTGAGGCACCTTTAACTGGTCAAGCAGAGGATGATTCTGATGTTCTAAGTCTGACTGTAGCAATCTTCACCCCCATTTCAGGTCTCAGCTACACAGAAGCGATAACCAGCTCTTCTGCCCCAGCAGTCTGTAGGATGATCTCCCTACCATCAACCCTGGCAACAGCACCCTAGGCCTGACCCTCCTAGGGACTTTCCCAAGCCGGCGTGGTAAAGGGATTACTTGCAAATCCTGATCCAGTTTAGCATTTACACAAATTTTGGCAATGATCTTATGTAGATAATTTCAACTTCATGTTCCTTCTCTCAAACCTTGAAATGGATCCAGTAAGAAGTTTCTATACCCATTTAATGTAGAGGTTTCCAATAATTGGGAAAATAGGGGATGAATATTTGACAAGATGCCAACATGTCAGAACCTACTGTACCCCAAGGCTGTTAACTCCATGCTGTATTGATTCCCTGTTCTACTCCAACACCCCACTCAAGCAGGCCTCCTCACTTAAGTGAAACTGAGGGTGTGAGAGGGTTCTAAGCAGCAGTAAACACAATCCCCTGAGTCCTCAGAATGTGCAAAGGTGTGCAAAGGTGGTTTCCCAGTTGATCATTCCTTTCAGGTAGCTGTTTGTATGTGCAGGACAATAAGGGAAACCACAGTAGGCCTTGACTTATTTGCTACACTGAGCTCTGTCCATGTAAGTGGGAAAGCAATAGATTTTCTCTGACTCTCTCGATAGTACAATCTCAAGTTCACCTGTTTATGTGGACTCTGACTCCTTGTCTTGGAACCACAATCTCTTCCTATGGAGCACAACCCTCTAAAATGCCTTCCTGTGTGTCGACCCAGGTAGTTACTTATGCAAGGATTGATTCCTTTCTTGAAAATAATTTACTTTATTTGTAATTTTTATTAGGTTCCCAGGGCGGCCAGGAATGGTAAGCTCATCGGACTGAGTCCTGGTCCTAACAGGTCCAATTTCAGTTGGTTTTTGTTGTTACCTCATTCTTCCTCAGTTCTGCCAGTTTTTTCTTAGACTGAGATAACTTTTCAAATACCCTACCTGTTCCAAAGTATGGCATTCTTTTCTCTGATCCTTGGGTGCCCTCTGCTTGGCTCAGAGGAAGCATGTTGATGCCAAAATTTCAGCCTATGGAGCATCACTGCTAATGGATTTAAGGGCCAGTACCATGTTTCGTTTTGTTTTTTTTGTTTTTTGGTCATAAAAGCGAAGTTGAATTACTCTTGAAGCAGCCAGTTCCATTTCATAGCAAACAATGTTAGAGGCTAAGCTATGGTGTTAGGGCTATATACCTCCACCAATACCCCCACCGTGACTTGTGGGAGGTGTGAGTAGGGTGTGAGTAGGGTGCCAAAAGGGCTACTCTGTAGAACATAGACTTTATTTTTATGAAGAATGTTAATTTTAAGTTCACAACTAAAACTCTAGTGTGATTCTAAACTCAGTTTTTCCTGCTTTGTTTAAATATGAGCCTTCATCACGCTATGTATTTTTTCTCTTTGAGCGCCTGTGGTCCAGAGCTATATTGTACTGTGCTGAACTTTCTCCATTTACTGAAAAAGCACTTGTGGGTTACCTTTTGTGTGTCATGCCATCTTCTGGAATCTCGGCACAGTTTTCTAGTGTATCAAGGAAGAACTTTTTGAGTTTTCTTGCATCGATATTCAAGGAGCATGTTGATTAAAGTAGGTTACCAGACATTTGTAAAGCCTGTCCTCACTCAGGTCAGTCAGTTTGTCTTCTGACTGTCCCACTCACTGTGGACTTTCCTAGGTAACAACATATTAACTGCTTCAAAATTTTGAGGACCATTCAAAATCAGCAGCCATGTCTCCCAAGGTAAAGAACAAAGGTCAGCTTCAGTGTTCTTAATTAAAAATTTGAGATAAAATTAGCACTGCATAAGTTTAAGGCGTACATAAGAAGTTGGCACACATATAGTGTAAGATGATTACCACAGTAAATTAATATCCATCACCTTGTAGTTACCAAATTTTTTTCATGTGAAAAACTTTTCTATGAATTTGGAGTTTGTTTTTAAAGTCCACATGTAAGTGAAATTACATAGTATTTATCTTTCTCTGTCTGAATTAAGGTCCATCATGTTGTTGCAAATCTTCTTTTAGATAGAACAATACTCAGTTTTCTATATACTACATGTCCTTTATCTCTCCATCCGTTTGTATACACGTAGGTTTTTGCCATGCCATGGCTATTGTAAATAATGCTGTACTGGACATGAGGTACAAATAAATCACTTAGTTGATTTCATTTTATTCAAATTAATACTGAGAAGTAGAATTAAATATAGTGGTTCTATTTTTAATTTGAGAACCCTCTGTATGTTTTCCCTAGAGACTTTACCAATTTACGTCCCACCAGCAATGCACAGGGTTCCCTTTGCTCCACATCCTCACCGTCACTGACAGATGTAAGGGGATATCGTGGTTTGATTTGCATTGCCCTAATCACTAGTGATGTCGAACACCATTTCATGTACTTGTCGGCCATTTTTTGGTCATCTTTGGGAAAATAGCTGTTCAGGCTCTTTGCCCATCTTCGAATGGATTGTTTGAGGTGTATTTTGTTGCCTTGTTTGGTTTTGCTATTGGGTTTTTTGAGTTGTTTATATATTTTGTATATTAACCTTTTACTAAATACATAATTGGTAAGTATTTTCTCCCATTCATAGGTTGTCTTTTCATTTTGTTGATCGCATCTTGTGCAGAAGTTTTTTGATGTAGTCACACTATTTTTATTTCGTCATTTGTGCTCTAGGTGTTATGTCCAGAAAATCATTGCCAAGACCTACGTCAAAGAGTTTAATCCATCTAGAAATATGTATTTTTAATTCACTTCAAATCAATTTTTAAAAGTGATAAAAGATGGGGATTTAGTTTGATTCCAGTTTTCAGCCTTATTTATTAAAGAGACTATCTTGTCTTCGTTAAATATTCTTGAATCCTCTATCAAATATTAGTTGGTTGTACATGCATGGGTTCTGGGCTGTTGGTTGTATTCCATTGACCTGTGTGTCTATTTTTATCATAGTACCATACTATTTTGGTTTAAACTTTACAATAAAGTTTGAAATTAGAAATTGTGATGTTTCTATTCAATAGCTTTATTAGGATTGCTTTGGCTATTCATATTTTGTGATTCCATACATACATTAAGATTGGATTTTCTATTTCTATGAAAAATGCCCTTGGAATTTGATAGGGATTCCCTTAAATCATCTATGGTTTAGGGGTAGTATGGCAATGATATTAACTCTTCCACTTCATAAACATGATATTAACTCTTCCACTTCATAATCGCAGCCTATCTTTCCATTTATTTCTGTCTTCTCTAATTTCTTTTGTCAATTTCTTATAGTTTTTGGTTTAGAGATCTTTCGCCTCCTTGAGTAAATTTCTTCCTGGGTATTTCATTGTCTTTGAAGCGACTATAAATGAGATAATTTCCTTTATTTCCTTTCAGATAATTCATTGTTTGTTATATTATTTTTGGTACCCAATTGTCACATTATATTGATGATAACTGCCATCCCTGCTGGAGAAAGATTTATTTTTCTCTAAACATTGAAGGATGTACCATTAGCACAACTGAGGTTTTTTTTTCCCCCCCTCAAACTGTGAGCCATAATTGGTGTTTCTGAGTTTCGTATCTCTCTTTCCCAAATAGCAGGTGCTAATTTTAATATGCCTTCTTCCTTTTGCCCACAACATTTGCTGTGGTTTTTTGCTGCCCAAAGGAAGTTTGAGTTTTGCTGTTAACCCCAGTAGGCTATCTTCCTGATGTCACTGTGATGAATTTACTCCCTGCACAATGAGGAGAAAATAGATCAGACAGTGCTTATTCTAGCCAGGTCCTGACTTCCATTCACAGATCAGCAGAAGAGACAATTAAAAAATAACTTTGTATTTCTCTTTGATAGAAGAGCCAGTTGGTGGCAGAAACACTTGGATCTAAGCTGAGGCCTTTGAAAACTGGACTTTTGAAGTCAGCCATGTGAATAACACTGCCCAAGTGTTGGACGAGGCAAATCAAATCTTAGAGATGCTAACCCTGCAGACACAGAAACGGAGAATGCTGTAAATAAAAATACAGATTGATGATGTATGTCTTTAAGGACCTGTAAGGTACAAAGCCAGAGTGACAAGAGGTCACATGTGACTGAGGCAAGCAGCAGCCTAATAGTAAGAGAAGAAAGTGAAATTTCCCCTCCCCCTAACCTTCTCTGTTGTCATCAGCTCCCTCTTATCCCAGACCTTCGAGTCTAGACAGGTAGGAATGGAGGCCCAGATTGCAGGGGTATCAGCTTAGGAAGAGTCTAGCTGACCCTCAGCATTGTGAGGCTGTTGTTGGATCTGGAGGGGATCATGGTGGGCACACACATTTTACAGTAGGGATGTGTCTTCTCCACCTGTCACACGTATGGCAGCAGAGCTCAGAGACAGAAAGTCAAAGGTTAGTCCTATAGCTATCAAGGATAAAAGGAAACACACATGTTTGTTCTTTGCTTCAGTGGGGTTCTGAAGAAGTACTGAAAGGAAGACCATCCCGTGATCCAAAAGGATAGGCATGAGAATAGTGACGTACTTGTTGACCATAAACATCACACTGAGTACTTGAATAGAGGGGTCCTTAGTGGCCCGAGAGGCTCTCAAAATTAGGGAAATGCCCACCCTTTTAAGCCGTACTTTTTTCTTGCTTGGTTTTCCTTTTTCAGGTTCCACTACTGATTCTAGTGGCTCACTGAGATTGAGGGCTATTTCTCTAGAATCAGTCCACAGAAGTTCAATAGAATCATGCCATTGCGGCCAGAGCAGTGTATAGTCCATGGACAGGTGAGAAGTAGTAGAAGTGCCCTTTCTCCTTACCAGGCACAGGGCACATACACAGAGAACTCTGGGAATTGGTTTCTCCACCAATGCTACTTAATACAATTGAAGGAAAGATCAAGCTGTTTGTTTTGCTGGGAAATACAAACTTGGTCCTGGATGTGGATGTAGCAAGAACAGGAAAACTGAGCTCTATCCAGCAACATCGTAATTGGAATTGGTACAAGGGAGTTAGAGGAATTAAGAAAATAATAGTTGCATTGACAAAGGACATTCAGGAGAGAGAAAAACAATAAGTTAGGGAGTGCAGGAGAGAAAGTAGAGACTCCAACAACATAAAATTGTTAATCTTATGTCTCATAACCCTCAAGGGTAGAGATATTTCCACACTGTAGGACTCGGGGTGGGGGATGGTTTACGATAAATATGTATTCCTACTTCATTACCCTCGTGACTAACATGATTTTTCCCTAGAGAAATAATTAGAAATGGTGTTTCATGTCATTCAGTTTTTCATGTCAAGGTAATCTGACCTTTCAGATGGTAAGTTTTTTCATAGGAAATACTCACTATACGTTCCCATGGGTGAAAGGGAATGCTTGAGCAGTGAGCTTACTCAGTCCTGACCCTATATAGCTTCTGCTGCCCACCATTTCACCAGGGACCTGTGATTGATAAATATGGGAAGTTCAAATAAAAAACAGCAGTGACTGGAAAACTCTCTGCTGAATGGGCTCCTTTTATGTAAAGAATCAACTTGGAAATGTCAAATTCTTAGAATCTATTAGTCAGCTATGGGCAAAGGACAGGGAGGGGGGAAATTCATTCAGAGAGGAAAATAATTGCCTCACCTCTTTCCAGAGTGTACTTGTCATTGATCTAGATGGCATTAATACCCTGACAAATATCTCCTTGTCAATTCATTTAAAAGGCACCATTAGCAGCATGTGTCGGGGCTGCCATTTTGGCTGTCTGGTTTCCCTGTGGCATCCATGGCCAAAGCAAAGTCCAGATGTAGCTAGAGTTACTCTGCGCTCAATGTGGAGGCAACCCCAAACTGCCTCCTTCCCCTTTCACTGCCAATGGCGAATGCTCGGCCCCGTGTTACATAGTCAGTATATGTAAAATCCCAGAATCAAACCTCGGTCATTTAATTTGTTCCCCAAGCACTGTGGCTTAGGAGAGAAGGAAGGGGAAATGGTGGTTACACGTGCCTATTTTCAGAAATCAGAAAATCTTAAATATTTGAAATGCAGAAGATCACTCAGTTGTCTTTAGTCACTTAAACCCTGAGATTTAAGTTGCCCCATCAAGGGGTTCATCCTTCTCATGGTTTTAGGTGTTCACAGGAAATCATGAACTCGGGGTTACCAGAGGGGCCCTGTCATCCCTGCCTCATCTGCGCTATCTCTCTGAGTTTACTAACCCTGTAGCCAAATCTGTGCCAAATAGAAGCCATGTAGGCATTTCCCAGGAGAAGAAAATTTCTCTGCCATGCACATTCTTCCTGCAGATACTGATCACGAACGACCCTACCCCTTGCTTTTCGCATCAGGCCCTGATGCAAAAGGATGAAAATCCTTTTGTCCTGAAATACTTTCATGTGGCTTTGATATGAACGATGTGAGCAAGAATGAGATTACCAGAATTTTCTCACCCAGAAAAAATAATTCTGGTCCTTTCAAGAGGGCAGGTTGACTGGAATCAATGAATCCTAAACCACAGAAGAGGAGATTTGGCATTCGGTGGTGGGCGGATGGAGATGGAGTGTTGGGTTTTGCCAGTGTTTTCTCTGTGTAAATAATGGAGAAAAAGAATAGGTTATCTTTTTGCAATTTTTGGAGCTGCGGTGTGATAGGCAATGGTGGGGAGAGGGAAGCACTGACCTTGCTAGCAAGAGCAGGGGAGTAAATGGAGCAGGAACCCCAAAGGCGCTCTGCAGACCAGAGTTCGCCTTTTCTCTTTGGGGTCCTATTGTGCCTCGCAGCCTCGTGGTTTCAGTAAGGCAACCAGGAAGAATGTGTGATGATGACTGAACTTGGGGAAATGAGGCTGTCACACACTGCACCTTCTTTTTTCTGAACTTCATTAAAATTCTATTTCATGATTTAGGCTTTTAACGATATCCCAAGAGACCCATGAAGGATGGCAAGAACGTGGCCTCCTTTCAAGTGCATTTATCCTCAGGCCCTGCTCTTCCCCAGCTGAGCAACCCCAGACTCACTTGAAGGATTCCTTACAGGGAAAGCCTTTCAGGGGCTTCTTTCAAAAAGGTGTTTTGTTGCCCAAAACTCAGGTAACTTTGACTAAGAATTTTAGATTAACCATGTCATTACATGTAGAAAATCACAGTGTAAAGGAATGATAGAGTGGATTTCTGGAATTTAGACAGTGTAGCCCAGGGCTGGGAGGGCACATGCAAAGATTAGTGTGATTTGTTATTTGGACTCAGCCAGAAAATATGACAACAGAAATTCAACTAGCACAAACTAGCACATTCTGGTCATCCCAGTTCCCTTACTGTGTGTGAAATCCTGAATCACCCAATGCAGGACACGAGCCCTCTTCTTCCCCACCTTCCCTGGATCAGACACTCTTCAGCTATGTAATTACCAAGTCCAGCTTTTCTGGGCTCCTCGCCTCTAATATGAAAACACTATAAGTATAAGGTATCATTCTTTTAACTTTTAAAGAGGAAATCTTTAATTTTTTAAGAGGAAAAATTGTCCCTTTTACCAGGAGTTCACAATCCAAGACCTCTTAAAATGCCCCATCAGTTCCTTTGGAGGCATTTCAGCCAGCAAAAGATACTGTCTAGTCCCATCTGTCTACTCCTCCTAGAAAAGTGGGGTGTCTAAGACAGGTCTTGAGAATTTGGCCAGAGGGGAACTTACTGTGGCACTAAGACCTGAAATCTGATGGGGGGGCAGGGAGACAGCCTTGGGAAAGGGGTAGCAACCAAGTCTCTGGGAAAAAGAATGGGTTTCTGGAGAAGGATCTGCAAAGGACTGTCAAGAAAACCAGTGCATTTGGAACCCAAGCAGGAGTGACTCCTTGGTGCAACAGATTTTTCCAGTGTGCTCTGGAGCTGAGCCTGAGGGAACTCAGAGGGATTAGATGTGTCTTGGGTATAGGCTGTTTCTGGACTTTCCCTTCAATACCAGAACAGGCCTAGACCCTGGAGTCACTGCCTAAAGGCAAACATGCTAGATGGTATTGCCATCTACCTTTCAGACAGGTAAAGTCATTAACAGGCTTCTGGAAAATTCTTCACACCAGGGACCATTGAAGCTTAAATGAATAGACAAAACAGCCCCATAGAGCTCCATTTTTTTTTTAAGCACATGCAACGTGCCTGTGCCACCTACCCCACCCCTGCCCGCCCCTACATACATACATTTTTTTTATTGAAATGATCGGGGAGCGCTAGTGTTAAAGAAAAATTGGAAAACTCCAATGGTTCTGCAATCAACCAAATGGTTATTTCATTTTCACAGGTTGACTCATATTTCTGACATATATATATATATATATATATATATATATATATGTATGAGTGGTTGGCGTAGACCCTGCCTTTTTCACAGCGGTATATGATAAACATTGTTCTGTATCTCCAGTAACTTCTGAAATTGTCTCCTTTAATGGTTGCACGATAGAACGTCTTGAAGAAGCCCCATGATTTAGTAGACAATTTTTCTTTTGGATATTTAGGTTCTCTCCAAGGTTTTTGTCCCCCGCCCCACACACACTATATATAATGCCCTTCTCACGATAGAATGCGTCCTCCTTCTGCTCCTTTTGAATGATTCCCAGAGGTACAATTACTGCGGCAGAGGTTATGTACTTCTTGACAGCTCTTTTCATATATTACCATATTGTTGTGCAGAAGAATTGTGTGTTCAGTGCCCCCTATACTCAGTTACACCCACCAGATTACAACTCTACCAGCTTTAAGTTTTCTCCCGTTTCTGCAAATTCAGTTGATGTAAAATGATGTATCCGTGTGGCTTTGTCATTTTTTTCATTACTGGAAGAGATAAAATCTCCTCCATATGTTTTACTTTATTCCTGATAGGAATCACTTATTCATATCCTTTGCCTATTTATTTGAGGCTTGTTTTTCTTGCCTATACTTTAGTAAGATATTAGCCCTTTTGTTCAGGTGATACAAACAGTTTCTGTGGTCTCTTAAATGTTGATGTTTTCCTTTGTTCTGAGGTTTAGTAATCTTGGCAAATCAAATCTGTCTTGTGTTTCTTTTGACTAGATCTGTTACTTCAAAGCCTGGATAAGTATTAGATCTGAAAAGAAATGTGCTCTATATTTATTACATTCTAGTTGTTTTAGAATTTAATTTTAAAATGAAATATTGAAACCTATTATCCATCCAGAATCTTTATATTTCCTGTGGATCTTACTGAATGCTTTTCTGACTTACTGGCCACATAACACCGAGACACGTGCTTAATAAACTTGCCTTGCTCCCATTGTACAAAAGCCCTACTTTATTATATGCTACGTTTCAGATTTGTTTATGGGTTTATGGCCTGTCCTGCTCCACATTCTTCTTTTTGAGCCAATTCCAGAATAAGAGTTTTCGCTTCATAGCATTTACTAAACCTTGATTCTTTTTTAGAATAAAAATTCCATACTGTTCATATTTCTGGATTAACTTTATAGCAACTTTGTTGAACTCCAAAATGCCCTATTGGAATTTTCATTAAAGGTGCATTAAATCTGTAAGATAATTTGAGGATAATAAGCACTGACAAACATTAGTATTCTCATTCTGTAACAAAGTACACCTTTCCATTTCACTGAATCTAATTTTAAAGTTTTGTGGTTTCATTTTGAAGGGTGAGTTCATCTAAATTCCTAAAAATTTAATATTGCATAGATCATGTATAGAATCTTTCATTATGCTTTCTAACTGAAAATAGGAAGTTAGTTGCTTCAGTTGTCCTATTAGGTGCTGGTTTGGGTTTGGTTTTGGTTTTAAATATGACAGCATTGTCATTTGTCATTTGCATCAAAAGAAATGCAAAGCTGCAGCACCACGTTAAGGGCTCCCAACTTGTTCAGGATTTGTTACTCTGTGGCCTTCTAGAGAGGCTTCTTTCTTTGATAACTTAAACGAGTGGAACAGAAATGGGGATGGGAAGGAAATGAGAGCCCTCATGTGAAGACCCAGAAAACGATTTATTTCATACCACACATGCCCTCCCAGGAAGGTGGCCCCTGAAGTTTTTAATGGGTTACATTAGATTTAGGAAAGAATCTTGTAAAGTCTGAGCCCTCAACATGGAACTTGGGGTTCTAGATTCTAAAAGAGGGTGATTCTAAAAGAGGGTGAGTCTAAAAGAGGGTTATTAACACTCTTGAAACATTTATGTATGACTGGAGAGAAGAGAGGTCCTTCCCCTACTCCTTTGTTGCTGTATCAGGGTTATCATACGAGGAGGCAGTGTCATCTGGGACCCACCGAGAAATGTCAGTGACAAAATTAAATTTGAAATTACAGAAAATTGAATTGATAATCTGGTAGAACAGTTATTACTCTGGACATGGCATCAAGGGCACCACTACCAGCTTTTTTTTCTGCCCCACCCTGTGAAGTTTACCAAATATTTTCCAAATATTGGCAGGACCAGTGGTGGCTGGTAGCAGGGATAGGGCTGCTGTCCCCGTGAAGTCTCAGTCTTGAGATCTGAATTTCCCTTATGAACAGATTCATGGGTCTTACCTTGCTTGGAATATTAGTGCAGAATTAGACTTGGTAGAACTTGTAGCTAGATCCAAGTTTAAATTGAGCTCCGTGTTTAGATGCCAACCACACAAAGATTTGTTAAGTTCTAAATGCCCCTCTTTTCACAGCTGTAAAATGGGTCACACCTTCATATAATTGTTCATTCATTTAGGAAACAGGAATATGAAATACAAATATGAGTGCTTCCCACTTACCAGGCCCTGATAAAAGTGATACTGACATGGCAGAGAACACAACCAAGACTCATGGAGTTAGTCTTGGGAGGAGGGAGGGTAGATACATAACAAAAATAAAATCTCACTGAATAACAAATGACATGAAAATTATAAAGTAGAAAGACATGGGTAAGGGTGATTGTTCTCTTTGCGAGAGCAATCTCTTCAAGAATGGCTTTTAAATTTTGAAAGAGTTGTTTTAAGAAGACTGTACGGCAGAGGTCATATATGTTCTGCAAAGCCCAAAATATATTTACCACCTTGTCTTTTACAGAAGAAATTGGCCAATTTCTTGAAGACCATGGTGACCATTGTAATTCTAAGTGTGTAAGAAAACCATTTCCAGAGGTGTGTATGCGAGCCGGATAGTAAGGCAATGTGATTTCAAAGGCTACTCCATCTGCCAGGTTAACCCCAACTATAAAATGGGGACTGGCACAGCAGGAAGTGCAGTCTGTGGTCATTATTCCAGGCCAGGTGCATGAGGGCGGTAGGTTGACACTGAATGGTGGCAGCGGGGGGCTGAGCAGTTAGATGCAGATAAATCCAGGAGATGACACCCACCGAAGAGGCTTTGGGTTGACTGTGCAGTATGAGAGGGGGAAGGAGGATGACTCCAAGATTTTTGGTCTACGCATTCTCCTTTTGTTGTCATAGAAACTGAGAATGACCTTTTCTTCATGTAGGGTGTGATACCTCCACTTCTTCTGTCATTGCATGGTCAGGGTGCCCCTCTTAAGGAACAGTTTTGATTTTACACTCTTTTCAGAAACCTGTCCCAGCGCCCCATGAGCTGTGAAACAGTCACAGCCCTCCATAACCCACCCTTATGCACCTGTGTCCTGCCTTGTTTCCATGCCCCTTTCGCCAGCCCCTGCACTAACTGGGAAGCTGTCCACCAGTGCCCATGCTGATGTGGGTCCCTCTGTCTTACCATTACATTTCAGCAGTTCCCCGGAATGTTATGGCCTACCGTTTCAGTAAAACCATTCCCTCAGTAAAACCATCCTTTGTCCTCACCTCTTTTAACAGGCTTGTCATTTCTATTTGCATGCATTTTCATACAAAAGTTTTATCTCCCCTACCAGACTGCAGAGAGGGAGACAACACAGCATACAGCCCAGTGCCTTTGTCGTTGTTAGTTCCCGAAGCTCTCCGCTGGGGGGGGGGGGGTGTGACTTTGAGCAACTTATTCAACCCTTAAGCCTCAGTTTGCATTTCTGTAAAATGAAGAGAATCACCATAGTTACTTCACAGTGCTAATTAAGAGACAAAATCCAATAATGCCATAGAACCCCTGGCACAGTTCTATGCCTGACATATGATCAGAAGTCAGCAAATCCAGTTATGTCAACTCACCACCAAGAAGGAGCTGAGAAAGTACCTACCCTGCTCTTCCTGTTGCTTTGTGCAACAGGTTTTATACAATATAAACAGTGGATGTATTATTAAAAGTAGAGCAAAGCGAACCGCAGTTCTGGAGTTAACCTAGGGTTCAGTTTCCACCACCACCACATGTAGCTTTCTGACACCCGGTAAGAAACCTCCCCTCTTGGAACTTCCAGGGCCTCATGGTTTAAAGTAGGAGAAATGATTCCTTTCTTGAAAAGTCAATGAGAAAGAACTGACAGCATGTCAAGCGCTGATGTGATGTGTGTGCCGGTGGTGGTTCTCACCAGCATGAAGGTAGTGACAGCCTCTAAAGACAGAGCTCTACCTTTCTAATAGAGATTTTCAAATCATAGACCAACCGCATCAGTGTTGTGTGCCCTGAAACTTGTTAGAAATGCAGCTTCTCAGGCCCTGCCACAGGCCTAGGGAAGTAGTCTGTGGAGCAGTATCCAGCAGCCTTATTTTATTTTTATTAATATAAATTTTTTTAATTTACATATACTTGCCATCAATTGTAATCCCCATGTATTCCCCATCACCATCTCACCAGTGCACCATCACCTCA
>JAGFMF010011739.1:2970341-2994037 GCA_019455555.1 Galemys pyrenaicus | reverse complement strand
GTTCCTATGAATGAGTCTAGTTTTTCATTTCTGATTGCTGAGTAGTATTCCATCGTGTATATGTACCACAGCTTCCTGATCCACTCATCTGTTTTTGGGTATTTAGGTTGTTTCCAGGTCTTACCTATTGTAAAGAGTCAGCAGCCTTATTTTAACAGGCTGATTAGCGCCAGCATCCAGGAACCACTGCACTCGGGGAGGAAGGGGCTGGGATATGAAGAGTCCAGGTTACTGATAAAGATTTCCCACTCAGCCCCTGTGGGGTACTTCAGCCTCTTTGCTTTTCTGTGGGCACTGTATTAAAGGACATGAGGGCCAGAAGATGTTTGCAGAAGTCCCAGAGAAGAAGAACACAAGCTCTTTAGTGCCATTTTTTGAAATCAACAACCCTTGACTCTTAGGATCGTTCGGAGTGTATAGGACCAAAGAAGAATTGGAGGCAAAGGTGACACCTGATTAATAGGTACAAGTGTCACTTAGCCAGGGGTTCAATTGGAGACACTGGACTAGTTGGAGATTATATACCTACAACCTAAGCTACTCTAAGCTCTCAATTGTGATAATACTGACAAGTTTGTTAGACTACCAAGATGTAAAAACTATTTAATGACTAAGCTGTTGACACATTTAAAGAGAGCAACTAAAGTTTAAGTGATTTCAAGAAATTTGGAAATAATGTAAATAGCGTTTAATTTCTCCATAGCATTCAAGTCTGGAGAGCACTTAATATTGCCACAGACATGGAAAAAAAAACATGTTTACATGCAGTTAGTGGCTTTTTAAGAAACACAATAGCACATTTCTCTGTTTTCTTCTTTTGAAGCTCGTTGTATGAAATGAAAAATCATCTTGGACAGAATGATTCTGTTAATCCAAATAGAATTGAAATAAAGTTCCTCTAGGTCTTGTTGTCCAGCCCTCTGCCTTTTCTCCACGCCTCCAGCATTCCCCTTTATAGCTCATTGCTCTCATGGCGGGTAGACACAAGGGAGGACCAGAACCTCAAACTATGCCCTTGGGCTGCTGGCCTGTAGCTCTGAATAAAATGTGGTGTCCACAGAAACCAAAAATGAGGAGACAAGGACAGACTGGGGACACCTGGTGGGGAGGGGAGAAGGAGGGTTGAGGGAAGATGGGAGCACGGGGGACTGAGGTGATGGTGCACTGGTGAGATGGTGATGGGGAATGCATGGGGATTACAATTTATGGCAAGTATATGTAAATTTTAAAATATTTTATATTAATAAAAATTTTTTTTAAAAAAATGTGGTGTCCAGGAGATGCCCTTGCCATATAGAAAGAAAATAAAGAATTTTTTATGATGAATTTCAATCTTAGACTTTGAATGTTTTGTGTGCATATTTGAGGATGGGGTCTTTGCTCAATTATTGCTTCCTTAAAAAGGTGCTTGACTGCTAAAAGAAGAAATTCTCTGCAATGGCAGTGAACAAGATGAGGAAAAGATTTCGGTAAGAGGTTGAAAATATTGATGTAAAAAATTCTAGAATTTTCTGTAGTTTAGTTTTCTATGTTCCATATTCACAGACCTAGAATAAATACTGATTTGGCTTCATATTGTGTTGCTGTCTAAAATTCTAAAAAAAAAAAAATCTAGAATTTTACATAGATTGTTTTCCATGTTCTATATTCACATGTAACTAGAATAAATCATGGCTTTGTCTCATAGCATGCTCTCTATTTGGTTCAGACTGATGAATGAGTAGGATGAAGGGAAGAAGTAAGAAGTCAACACCACTGCTCTTTGCTGGGTTATCTCTTTTAAGCTCGCCTCCCTTGCTGTTTGGTTGCTACTGAGCAAATAGTCAAATTTCAGATGCCTGGTGAGGCAGGGAAGGTACTGGGATGGTGCCTTCACTGAAGAACCTTTTCCTGCATAACTGGTTGCCCTTTTTAAGTCCTGAGTTTCAGAGTCATCTCTGATTGGTGAGATCTGAATAAACAGGACCCATTAGAGTGAGTGGGCAGAAGGCACAGGTGGTTTGAAGGGAAAGGCCACAAGGCAAAGAACATGACCATAGGCCTGCCTGCTAAGTGGCCTTTCTATCACTAGGCTGTAGTTACATCATGTTTGTTTCTCTCTCTCACTCTGACTGCTTCTGAGAAGTTTCAAAGGAAGGTAAGCAGTACCTACCTCATCTACATGCTTCTCTGGTAGAAGAGCTCTGGGATTCTGCTGACCCCAGACAGGGACCATTTCTGAGAAGAGGTTTGTTCCAACACACCCTCTCCAAGGATGCTGCATGGCTGTGGTCACCATTCTCCCCCTGTTCATAGGCTGGCCACTTGCTTCTAGAATGAATTCCTTGGGAGCTTTGCAGTGGGTCTTTTCTTTGTAGTCTGTCTTCCAGAATTCCTGGCTGCTTTGGTCTCAGAGAGGCCACAACTGGCCTGTGCTGACATTTTCCTCTTGTCCTCCACAGGCAGCACAAGGGGGTGGCCACAGGACCTTGCTATATGGTCACGCGATTCTCCTGAGGCATTCTTTCAGTGGGATGGTAAGCATGTCTGGTTATCACTTTCACCATTCAGGGAGGGAGGCATGGACAGGGGAGGGAATTTAGGAAACCAGCAGATGTTTAGATCAGGTTAGCAGTGAGAGTAAACTGGAAAGTAAATAATTGTGGCATTATTGTAACTCAATTTGCAATTTCATATTTTTGTTAACGTCTGAGCACTCTTTTCCACATTGTATGAGGAAAAGGAAAGATTGTCTTTGTTTTTTGTTTTTACTAAATTTAGCTACACCAAGGGCAGTCATTTGACATACTAGATACTCAGTAAATATTTGCTGAGTTAATGACATGATGTGCTATGAAAACACTTGATGTCATCAGTATACAAGGATGAGCAGCATAAGAAATCAATCAGATGGAATTTTTGTGTAATTTGTCCTCCTTTACTTGCTAAAGAAAATGGGATGATATGCATTGTCCTCAGTCCAGAGTTTGAAGTTATTCTGTTAATCCAGAGGCAGGAGAAAGATAAGGATTAAAACAGAGAAAGCTGATGAGGCGATGACTTATTAGGGATATCGAGAACCAGATTTCACCAAAATGGTGATAACTCAAACGTTAGAAAGGAAGTTCCAGTTTTAAATAAATATAATTTATAAACTACAGATACTGCACATCCTTTACAGGAAGTACTAAGGAGAATATTGTGAACTCAAACAAATATAATACATGCCAACTCTAATAACTTCCCCTCACAGTTCCTATGTGTGTCATCTGTACTTACTATCTGGAAAGATCTGTCTTCTTTCCCTAGCCCTAGTGGAAAACTGTTACATTAGTTCAAGACTATTTTCACACATTTACACCTGCATCATGCTGCAAAGTTCATCTCAGAGCTTGAACTATCAAACCGGCAGTGAAAACAGCAGCTACCTCTTAAATTATTTATTTATTGCAGCTTTTTTTTTTTTTTCCTGAGCACTGGTAAGAAATTGACCTTTTCAGCCTGAACCATGCATCTATTGTTGTCCTTCATGGTAAAACACAAAACTAAAATGAGCAAATGGAAAGGTGTCCAAGCAGGAGATGAAGACAGAGAGTAGGGGAATTTTATGCCTTGGCAGTCTCTAAAATTGATAGTTAATCATTTGTCTTTTATAATTTGGGTCTTACCCATAGAGTAAATGCAATTCTAATATGTCTCTTTTTTCTGCCTAACAGAATAAACAAAACGTCAAAAGTCTCACATTTCTCATGACTTG
Source organism: Galemys pyrenaicus (assembly GCA_019455555.1). Taxonomy (NCBI): domain Eukaryota; kingdom Metazoa; phylum Chordata; class Mammalia; order Eulipotyphla; family Talpidae; genus Galemys; species Galemys pyrenaicus. The sequence goes on along the minus strand of JAGFMF010011739.1, from coordinate 2,990,301 downwards.
AAGAGACTCAGGATAAAAACATGTAGTGATAGGAACACTTCCATCATTCATCATCAGATTTACTGCCCCCCAGCTCCCAGAAACCCTACTCGCAGTTACCAAAGGCTCTGCACCAGCTGCTTCTTTTAGAACCAGCTCTGAGAGCAGCGCCTCTAATGTGAGTTTGTACAAATGCATAGACACTCTACTTTCCCATGGCAGGGAAGTAGAAGTATAACTCAGAACCCCACTCCAAGAGTATGTGTGCATCTAACTCTCAGGCCCCCCACTGTGTCCATCATAAAGAGAGCAGGGAGTAGGCCATAGATTTTTTTTTATTGATCCTAAAAATCATTTTTTACATACATGTATCTTTATAAGTAGGAAGAAAAACATAGTTTGAGAAGTTTTAAAATTCCTGGAAAATTTGAAAAGCAAAAAGCAAATAGAGGTGGGGAGTCATCTTGGTTTCGCCCCTCTCCCATCCAGTTTGGTGCAAGGCATTTAAATTTTAAACTCGAGTTAATTATACAAATAAACTATTTCATTATATGGTTCTTGCTATCACACAGTCTTGATGGTCACTCTCTTACCAGCCTTTGCTGGTGTTCATTTATATTTCCTTATACCTACATATAATATATTCCTTGTATATAAAAAGTTTCTTAGATAATCTTTGAACTAAAGTACTTCTAATGTTTTCAAACTTATTTCTGTAATACAAAGTTCTGTAAGTTAAATCATAGGTAATCGGCTAGGAGAATCTTTGAGGTCTTAAAAATAATATAAAAGTGTTTTCCAAAGGCAGTGTACCAGTGAATAGAGAAACTAGCTCTTTTCACAGTAACTCTCTGTTGAAATTTACAACTGGAAACCAACTAGCAGTGAGATGCTGGGCGCTGATAGACAAGCAGGACTTCAACAGCTTCTCCTCTTGTTTCACAGTATCTGACATGCTTGACTACATCAAGATCCCAGACAGATAAACTTGCCTTTGATGTAGGTCTGCGGGAACAGGCCACAGGTAAGTCAACATTCCCAAATTTCCTGCTTTGTGGGGTTTGGGCCATAAATTTTTGAAAAGGATCCTGAATATGTTATTTGTGTGTCATCCCACCACCACCTCCATCTCCATTTTGGAGAATAAAAGTATGTGCTGTAATTCTAGAAACTAACAATGAAGGAGAACAGAATGTTTTAGCCACGAAGTCAAAGAAAAACAATTTTTTAGGGTTAGGCACTGAAAATAAGAGAAATTATTCCTGGTAGAACCAGTGGTAACAAATAACCTCTAAAAAAATATTGTAATAAGAGCTTACATAATGAATACAGTATCTAGATCAAAAGAATAGCCTTATTCTATTCTTCAGTGAACCAACTTTTCTAAAACAGTGTCAATCAATGAATCCACCATGGTAGTTTTGCTATTCCAATGCATTGTGTTGCTCTTATTATTTATATTTTGTCTTAAATGTTATAGACAAAAATATTGCTTAAGTAGAAAACTGATATTGCTTGTCCTAAAGGTTAATATAATGAATAATTGACATGTTGATAAATATTAGGCATTAATGTTACACAAGCTCCACACTTAACTTACTCTGATTAAATAAGGTTTAAAAGAGTAGTAAAACAATAATAAATTTTTCATTCTGTGATTGATGCCATTCAGTTGTCCACCACCACCAGTGCTATGTCATGTACTTTGGGAAATGTTTTATTTTTTATTTCAATTCAAAGTATTGACAGTCAAGAGGCAGATTTTAAGGAAACCATGAAAACCTAGAGTCTAAAGTCTTTATTGTACTCCCTTCATCCCCAATTCATTGTTTCTCTTTAAAGAAGGGTAGCTTGGTATTTGGGGGGAAGAAGAACACAGAGGCAGCTCAGATAAATTTCAGTATTGGCCAGCGTGAGCCTTCTCATGTAAGGCAACCATGATGATGCAGGTTCTCCCTGGAAACTAGAAATGAACAACCAAGCACTAAGATCACTCTCTGCAAATATTTATAGTTACAGCATCAAAGAAGGGGCCCACTTTGGAACAGGGGAACAGTGGATAGAAGTTGAAAGGAAGCACCTCTCACCTCAGTAAAAGAAAATACTTTGTAATATCTGCAGTTATCCAGCAGAGGAGCCTTGGGATATAGGGCTGGAAATAATCGTGGGCAATCTGCCCATCTGTCAAGGACATTACATATGCAATTTCTGTTCCAATTAGAGGTTGAGCTATGTACCAATCAGGATGCTTGGTTACAAATAGAAACTGATTCAGGTCAGCTCAAGGATATTGACTGGAACCAGGTCTAAACTGAATTCTCAGTCTTAGAAAATGGGTAGGAGCAAAGAGAGGCCAAGGAAGTAAAAATGGCTTAAGCCACTCTGCAGGAAGTCTAACCTGGATAATCTTTAATATCGTAACATTTCCCCCAAATAGGGGTAGGGGTACTCCATTGTTGGGTAGAAAAACACAAAAGTCCATGTTGTTATTCTAAAACTGATTTCATAAGGAAACAATTCAGATGGTCTGATTTTACAGATGTTCTAGAGGGGGAAAATCCAGAGTTGGAATGATGTGCACCTGCTGTTGCTACATCATGTACAGTAGTGTCCTAAGAGTGCTTGAGGGGAACCTCTTTCTCGCCTCTTCTTATTTTTGTACAAAGCAGAAGAGTGGGCCTGCCTTTATCCATTATGTTTTTTCACTAAAATAAAATTATATCTGAATTTGATTTGAGGTTGCTTTGTTTTCAGCTGAAGTGTTCTTCTTAAAATATAATTTCCTCTAAGGTGTTGCCAGCCTATGTTGAAATTACAAAATGAGTGAAGTGGCACACTCTGAGGATGTAAGTTGGCCTCTAAATATAAACCAGCTGTCAGTCTCAGAACACGTAATCGGAAAAGTCATATATGGTCATTCTATTTATATCAGTAAAATGACTTTAGACTTTTCGAGAGTTGGGAGGAAATTCAGAAATACCACTTTCTGGTCATGTATTTGGGAAATCTATTTTATTTCATTATTAGAACACCCCGTAAAGTAGGGGGAAAATAGCAATACAGTGTATTACTTTTCCTAGCACATTTTTGTTAAGTCCTAAAATCAGACTTGGTGCAAATTGTGCTGACAGACCAGGGAAACACATGAATGAACCCAAAGTTAACTGATTAGAAGGTGGTTTTGGAAGATAATTGGTAGACAAGAGTTAACCAGTTGTTCGTGAAAACCCAGAATCTAAAATTTTTTATTGTACCTACTTCATCCCCAATTCATTTCGTATTCTCTTTGAAAAAGGCTAACTTGATATTTGAGAGAGAGAGAAAGTATGCACATAGAAATAAGTTCTGGTTTTGTCCGGGGTGAGCCTTCTGACTTCAAGAGACTGTAAACATACACGAGTATACATGAAACACACTATGAATATATATGTGAAAAAATGATAAAACACACCGGAAAGATATTAGGACACAATATTTAGAATAGTGAAAGGTCAGTAGCACTGAAGAACAATACAAAGAAACCTTTCATTCTATCTTGCAATTTTGATTTTACATTTTAAAATACTTGAAGCAAATGACAAAATCAATTCTGTGTTCTGCATACTTGATTGTATGTTATATTATTCTCTGTAATTTGCCTTAAAAATAATTTTCCAGTAGTATAATAAATGTTATATGAGGTGTGGACAAGTAAAAATAAAAAGAGACTGAGAATTCACCACAGTAGCATTCTTACTGAGATCATCTCATGAGTGCCCTTTCAACTCAGAAATGTCTTCTGACTTGAAATAATGAAATGTTCAATAGTTGAATTGGCTCTAGAAGAATGTGAAGTTTGCAGGCAGTTTCTTGAATAGTTCTGGAACCTTTTACACCTGTATAATGGTTAATAAACGGCTTGATTTACTTAATAAAACTGTTGCTCCTTTTGCCCTTAATTTGGGTTACTGTGTTCTTTCGTTTCTCCTTTTAATGGTATTTTTCTGTTTTGTTTTAGCATTCCACATAGCTTTAGAATTAGTTAGAAGGGAAAAAAAAAACACTAAAAGCACCATTATGTACTTTAAGTCCACTGACTGGCCTATAGTCTATTATTAATTTGGGGAACAAGCCACTGACCTGTTCCTAAAAAAGGTAAAAGAACAAGTGTATACCTCCATGCCACTTTGGGACCCTCTTCACTCCACATGCCCTTGGTGGTCCAGAGGACACAAGGCTGTGCAGGCCGTTTCCTACAAATGTCAAGGTCCATTTCTTTTGTCATGTTACTTTAAATGTAATCAAACAGATTTATTTACTCAAAGTAAAACCTGTAAGCACTCCTACATATATTAAAAACATCAGTCTCCTCTCTGACCTGTTCCTGTTCTGGATTCCTTCCTCTCTGGGGCACCTATTTTCAGGTCCTCTGGTATTATTCAGCACTGGTATACTGCTATTCTTTCCATATTAGGTATTATCTATCGATGTCCTAAATAAATCATAAAAAATTCTTATGCTCATTCTTCCTTGTCTTTTCTTTCCACTCTCCCAATATATATACATCTATTTTTTATGTAAGTATCTAAGCAATATTATATTGTTATGACTTCTATTTCAAATTGTACTCATGGTATACTATGATCAGTTCACTTCATTGTAATTTTGAGTTTTCCATAGTTAACAATTGATTTGTTTGCTATATTTTCTGCAACCCAATCATTTAAACTGTCCCATAAAACCAAAACTCTCACCTGATTAGATTCAATCAGATGACTTTCTATATGTACTGCCTTTCTATAGGTTCTGCCATCATCCAGGAAATTCCCTTTGCCTTTCACCTACATCTCATGTTTCCTGGACTCCATATTTTTTTTTCCCCATCTCAGTTGAACAAGTCACTTGGTGTGAAACCCATTATATAGTAGTTTTCACAGAAAAGATACCCAGGACAAATTGTCAGCTGGAAGTTTCATATTTCCAGTACCATAAGTAATTCAGAGTATTCTACATTGAAAAGATTTTTTTTTCCCTCAGCATCCTGATGATTTCTGTTTTCTTGTAGCTTATGGTCTGGCTGTTGAGAACTCTACATTCTAATTCCTGACCCTAGGTGTGTGATCTGTTTATATTTTCTAAGAGCTATTTATGTCTTCTTTTTTGCCCTGATGTCTGACACTCCAGCATGATGTCTTGGCAAGAATTCTTTCTCTTCTGAGTTTCACATGATTAGGCCAGTGTAGGTCTCTATCCGCCACTGTGCTGGGGCCTCTGTATGACGTTCCTATCTGGAAATGCTTTTATTTTCAGCTTTGGGAAATATGTACTACGATTTCTGTTAATTTCCTTCTTGTATTTTCTCTGTTCTTGCTTTCTGGATATCCTTTAAACTGCTTTTCTAATTTTCTTTTCAATCCTATTCCTAATCTTTTTTTCTTTGTTCTTCCTATGGGAATATTTTTCAACTTTATCCTATAACCCTGTTGTTTCTTTCTCTTTTTCAGGAACCAAAGAGTTTTCTTTTACTCTGAATGTAACTTTTTCTCATCTCTTGGAGATTATTAATTATGAGATTCCTTTTAATGTTTTATTCTATTGTATTTTTTTTACTGAGGTAACATTGGCTTACAACACTGTAAATGATTTGGAGGGTCACACCTCTTATCATGTATGTTCCCACACCACACACACAATCAGTGAACCAGCAGTCTTCCACCAGAGTCCATTCCTTTGGTTCTCTATAATCTTTGCTTTCCCCACTTTTTTTTGTCATTAGTCATGTTAAAGACATTCCTCATATTTAAGATGATCCATATTCTTCATTTTTTTGTCATTAGTCATGTTAAAGACATTCCTCAGATTTAAGATGATCCATATTCTTCATTTTATGTGTATTTTATTATATCATCCTTCATATTTGTACAACGTATGATTTCCCTGTGAAATTCCCACTACCATTTCACCCATGCACCACTACTATCCTGATCCTGCTCTCTAGTCCTCTGAATGTCTCTGATCTATATTTATCTGATGGTTTTGATTATTACTTTATTATAGTTACTTTCTTCTCCTGATCCCTTATTTGATTCCTCTATTTTACTCCTATAAGTGAAACCAATAATTTTCTTTATCTTTCTGGCTTATTTCATTAAGCATAATCCCTTCCAGCTCTATCCATGTTGATGCAAATGGCATGAGTTTTCCTTTTTGATTGCTGAGTAATATTCCATTGTGTAAATACACCACATCTTTTTGATCCAGTCATCTGTTTTTGGGCATTTGGGTTGTTTCCATAGCTTACTATTGTAAATTGTGCTTCAATAAACAGAGGTGCAGGTGCCCTTTTAAAGTAATGTTTTTGTGTGCTTTCACCTTTTTTTTTAATTGAAGCAACATTGGTTTACAGTACTATTCCATTCACTTTTAGCTCAAGACAGTAAAAACTGACTGGAAACTCAGAGGTTTATCATCTATTAAATCTCTCTTTTGGGTAACCTGGCAAGGATCTAGGCATTTCATGAGAGATACACAAACAGCAGCTGTATCTTTAATTTCATGTAGTATGACTTTCCTAAAGAAAAGTCATGCCTGTTTTTCAACTCCTCTTCTACTGCTGCCATTACAATTAACTCTTGCCTCCTATCCCTAATCCTCAAATTAGGGATGGGGGCAAAGAAAAAAGATCTGGGCAAGAAATTTTAAATATTTCTAGCTTTGATAATAGTCTTTATTTCCTTATTTAATTGTGCTGTTTTTTTTTTCCAAAACAAGACTTTTTGATCATTTACTCTTCCAAAGATTAAATTTTTCATCTTCCATAGGTTAGAAAAGGAAGAATCTTCTGACTGGGCAGGATAGAGACAAGATTGCAGGGGGTTAATTGTTCTTCAAGACTTTTACTCACCATGCCTATTTTTCAATCCCATCTTCTGCTGCTGCCTTTACAATTAACTCTTACCTCCTATTCCACAGATTTCCCAGGGAATCTGCAGTGGAAAGGGACTTATTTCTTGTGAATGACTTTTCTTCCTCTATTGTCTTATCCAAAGTTGTTTTAGCTTGCTGCTGTTTAAAAGTGTCCATCTACTTTCTTTTTTCCAAAATGGCCATTTTTCTTCTTTGCCATCTATTTATTAAATGCTGTCTTAGTCTTTGTAGATTTAAGCCTTTTAAAAAAAAAATCTCAGATTGCTTAGTAGAATTGCAGCTGTTTTAGAAGAATTTCGTGGAGGTTAGGAAGAAACAAATATAAAAGTATAGGTAGTCAGTAGACTAATGGCAAAAGCATTTTTCTGTATGTATTTTTAAAACGCAAAGCCCTCTCTATAGCTTCTGGTCTCTGACTCTTTCCTAAACACTTTCAATCTCTAGGGAAAATGAAAATGAGAGGCATAGTCGAAAGCAAAGGTGCAACTAACTGGAATGCTTATAGATGCATAGAAATTGAGGTGTTGTCTGTGGCAGGAGGATTATCATTAGGAGGGAGAACAATGAGGAACAGAATTAGGAACATTGGCTTCTATGAAGTAGTCACTAACTCATGGAGCCTTTATGCAGGAGAAGCCTGTTGGTGGACCATACATCCAGCTTCCAAACAGAGGTCGGAGGGAGAGAAAGTTCGAATTGGTGATGACCTCATCCTTGTCAGTGTGTCCTCTGAAAGATACCTTGTAAGTATCACCTACCCAGACATAGTTCATTTCCAGAATGTTTTTTTTTTTTCTTTAGGAATAGTTGACTAAAGAGTACTGAGCCACACTGGTTGGGAGGATATTATGCCTTAATTTAACTGTTAGTTATCCTTTCAGATAACTGTGTCCAGAAAACTGCTAACTTGCCCAGGCGCTGCCTAAGAAAGCTATTTGCCCATTAGTTACCATTACTATGAATTTATCACATTGTTCAGCTCTTGTCCAGTGATGAATAAGTGAGGCAGAATGGGATATAGGAAAATAAGCTTATGTTGGTTTGAGAAACAGTTTAAAATGTTTCAGTGTTTCATTTGCCACAGGAGAGGCAAAGATTTGCAGCTGGGAGTAGACACAAGGCTAGCATGCATTGAGCACTGAGCCCTTAGGGAGGGGGCTGGAGGAGAGGCATAAAGATCAGAAAAATATCAGAGATGAATTTTTAAGAGTCTCAGCACCTATCCTGTTGGCAGCTTGATTTTTTTATTTTTTTAATTTTTTGCCTGAACCAAATGCTGGAGTACTTTTTCCCATTTGTGAGTTCTCCTCCTACCAAGTATAGACATTTATGACTTCCTGTCAAGTCAGGGATCCATCTGAGGGGATGAAGTCAACACTTGTCTGCCACCTCTCTAGAAGAATGCCTCCTCTTCCCTGAATAAAATGTCCCACTTTGAAGCTGCTTCTAGTTGGGGAGCAGGACTCTCCCACGGGCTTATGCAGAAAAAGCCAGATGACAATAAGACTGTTAAATTCAATCCTTGAAATTGTAGGTGAGCTGCTTCTGTCAGGACTGGCCTGGTGATTTAAATGTTGTCTCATTTCTGTTTGTGCTGCAGCATCTCTCAATATCAAATGGTAACATACAAGTGGATGCTTCCTTTATGCAAACACTATGGAATGTCCATCCCACGTGCTCAGGAAGTAGCGTCGAAGAAGGTGTGCCTTTTTATATCTGCATTCAGCCTTCCATCTGCTAGTCTGTCATATGCTGTAAATGTTGACATTTTCTGCTACTTCTCAGTTCCACGCAAACATCTCAGAACACAGCATAATTTTCACTCACTCGAATTTCTTTCTCTGATATTGGTATGGGTTATTTTCTGTCCTGGTTTCTGATTAAATGAGCATTCCTGCCGTTTTCTACTTCTTCAGCATTCACTATTTTATATTGCTTGCATTTAGGAATTGGATGTGCATCTGACCTCTCCCGTGACTTTGTGTTTTTATTTATGATTGTGAGTTACAGGTGTTCAAACCTCAGCATCTTCAGTTTTGAAAGAGGTCAGTTGCCAAGAGGCGCTATTGTTCATATGTTCCCTTAGTGACATCTCTCTGTACTGGCAGAAGAACTTCCTCTATATTAAAAATATATTTGGCCCTTAGTTTTTACTTATATTTATGGGAGGCCATTTAAAAGTAATAAATGAAATCTCAGTAATTTTCCGTTGACGTAATAGCATCAAACTTTGTTAAACATATCCCATTTCTTGGAGGCAAGTAAAGGCAATGCACCTTGTAAGTTATATAATAAATAAACTGACCTTCCCTAATAACAGGAAATATCACAACAGAACAGAATAACCAAACATCAATATTCCAGGGGCTATCACATTCTGGTCTAGCACTTGATAGCAAGATCAGAATTTTTTAAATACTCATGTCACAGGCTTTTATCCTATTTTTAATCCTGGGCCTAGTAGTTTCGCACTGTGGATGTCATATTCTATGATAGGATATTTGAAAGTGGAGTGAAAAGCTGAGATTTTGATACAGCAGTTCAGCAGGCATCCTAGGTAAACTAAAAAATCAGCTTTTCCACTCTTTCAATAACTTGTTGAAGACTTTTTTAGAAAGCAGGATATGTGTAGCTCTTTTCTTTTAAGCAAAATTAATCTGTCAACCTGAATCTATAGTCATTTATTACCTTTTTATCAGGAATAAAGAAACTGGGTACAAATGTCCCTCGAGGAAGTTTTGACTGAGTCTTTTCAGTGTTAAGTTGTTCATTTTCACCGTAAAAATAAAATTATTTCCCAGTCCCAACAGTGATCTTGTGGTGGCTAATTAAGGAGTGCTTGCAAATCACATCCAAATGGTCCTTGTAGAAATGCCGAGTATCCCCGTAGTACAGCAGAAAACTCATCACTTGAGTCCTGTAGCCTTGGACAGAGTACTCTCTCCGTGGTCACTGGTGAGAAACCCACTTCAGCCTCGGGGAGAGTGCAAGTGACCTGCCTCCTGACCCTGCTCTCCCAACAATTGCCCTGGTGGACTTCAACTGAGAGAAGTTGTGACGCTCCAGCATTTGGTGGTTTTCTCTGTATGAGCTGAATCTTGATTTGGAGGAACCTGAGGCCTGTAAATGATGAACTCCGAATGGGGCACGGCCCCATGCTCATGAGATATTTGAGAGCTTAATCAAGAACATGGTCCTGGGAGGTTTTAATTTTCTAAATAAATGGGCTGTTTAGAATTCCCCTACAATACATCATGAATTGCTTTAAAGAAAAAAAGCAAAGAACTGGCAATATTCATACATAAGATAGAGAAAAGTTGGAAAAAGTCTTTTGATTACTTGAAGGACATTTAAGAAAAACTTGACTAAATACAAAAAAATAAGAGTAGGGAGTCACACACTGCCGTTGTACAAGGTGCACTGACATATCCTTTTGTCCTTTTGTACAACTTACCATTCTTCCTGTTTTAATCCAGTACCTAAAATCTTTTGACAGTCCCTAAGGTGATCTAGTTATGTGATTTTTTTTTAAAACCTTGATACAGACATTGAGCACATTAAGTCCCCATGTCTCCAGAGAACAGAGCCGCCTAGAGAATTTTTTAATTCAAAAGGATAACGAATTCCATTTCTTTATGTATAGTAAAGCTCAGATTGGGGCCCCTCTTCAGCTACTTGGTTCTTTGAATCAAGCTCAGAATTAATTTGAAACTAACTGGTCATTGTGACCTTGAAGTTGTTTACTGTCCATCTCTGAACTCCAAGACTGTTAAGATTTCTTTTCTCATTCTGAGTTCCTCCTCATCCTGAAAGCTGAGTGCTTGTTCAGAATGACATCCATCTCTGTTCTCTAAGGAATACTGGATTCTGCCCTCCCCTGGTGCTGTAGTCAGAGCATCCACGTTTGATCGGTATTTGCTCAGTACACCTGCAAGCTAGCTTCTCCAGAGACAGCCCATATTATCCCTCTTTCCAGCACCTGCTTGCTTTCCCACGACTGCAATTTGATTTGGATTTTGCCACAAAGTATACACATCAAGAGTGTAAGTGCTTATCTAGGATTTTGGTCTTGAATATGTTTACACGCTTATCAATTGGAAAATCATCATCTTCCTAATGTTAGCAACTTAATTTCCCTTTTGGTTTTTAATGATATGAGTTGACAGTTTTCACCTTTCCTTTTTGAGCTTGGACTTACTCATCTCTAGAGCCCCTATTGAATTTTCCATTTTAGATCTGTTTTGACTTATTTTCTGCCTGGGCCTGGATTCATGAAATCTTTAATTGGCCAAATGTTTCTCTCTTCATATTTTCCACAATTGATTGAGACTTACTGAATTTTCTCTTTGTAAACATTACACTCTGTATCAAACTTCCCATCAGTTCACAGCAGGATGTAATTCTCTCCTAGGATACCTACTTGGTGGGCACGTAGTACGTCTTTTCCATGGTCATGATGAGTGTCTGACAATTCTTTCTACAGACCAGAATGATGCCCAGCACAGGTAAGCCTGTGTGGCTTTATTCTTTTCCTCCCTCCAGTCTCAGGTATCTCAGACCAAAGAATTTGCTTTTGGGTACGGCCACAGATGAATTCTCGTAAATGTAGTTCAGTTAACAAACCTCCTTCCAGCCATAGGTTACCATTTATAAAACAGAAATGGCAGCACCCTGGAGTTTGCTCCCAGGAATAACTAACTATACATGCTGCTACTTAAGCAAGCAGTTCTGTGTTGTTCCCGAGCCTCTTCACGCGCTCTGGTGGCTCTCGTGTCTGGGGAGCTTTTGGGCCGTGCAAATGAGTTTGACGCTTTCAAGGAGTCTGTACACGTACACAAAGATAATGGTGTATTCACCATTCACCATCCCTATTTTGTGTTAGGTATCTTAGGTGAAATTTGGTGTTTTGTATTGTTTTTGATTTTGCTTCTTACCAAATTGACACTTGGAGAAACCAAGTGTCAATATCCAACAGGAGCTCGACTGAGCAGGTACTAGTGCCAAGGGCAATATTTAGAGGGTGTATGCTTTCCTTGACCTTCTAATTGACCCCTAAATGGAAATTTTTCAAGGATTCAAATTTTTTTTAAAAGATTTTATTTATTTATGGTGAGAGGATTCACCAGAGACAGAGTGGGGAGCAGAACAGGCTGACTGACTGAAACACACTGCTGAGGGCAGTAGTGAGCGAGGCAGGAGGGGTCTGCTACGCCATGTGGGTCCCCCCCCTGGCCGGTGGCAGGTGTCAAACTTGTGCTGCTGTGGCTGCGGTTTGCTTCACAGTGCATTGCTTGACCTACTGCACCACCAGGGAGGACCCTTCAAGGATTCAAAATGAGGATATGGAAGATACTAATTCCCATCTTAATTACCTACTGAAGGAGGCTTAAATTCCTTTTATCACCAAAATAGAGCACACATACATTTACACATTAAATGATCAGAAATATAATATATATTTGTAAAAATCCATTCCCAAATCCAAACTGGACACCGTGGAATTTGATCCCCCAGTGGTAATGCATTTGTTTTTATAACGTGGCTCTAAGAATCTTATTAACTGTGCTTCTTTTACTTCGTTCAAAATGTGGGAGTCACACCCACACAACTTAGAAATCATGTAGATAAAATTCCTGTCAGAGGTCCCACACTAGCTGATTTCAGACTGGACCCTAGACATCAGTGCTGCCGGCTTTCCATCTCCAGCTTGTTTCTTACCTGGGAACTAAAGGAGTCCCAGGAGCCGTGAGCTCAACGGTGTCACTGCACACCCTGGAAAGCATTCATTGGCAGTAAGTGTTCTCATGGTTCAGTAAGTGAGTCTCTTCCTCCTTACCCTTGCCTCTAAATAGCCCTTCATAGGAACCAGTTGTGCCCCATAGCAGCAGACCAACAGGAAGTGGCTCATAGATTCAGTCACTGCCTCCCTCACATTGGTCCAGTGGCTGCCAGCTGTATCTCAGTAGGAAGGTAGGCTGACCTGATTCCCCTTCAAATTAAGGATTCACTCCTCTGTAAGTGTATGAACATACTGTCTCTTCAAAATCTTAATCTGCTGCAGTAAGGGGAAACTTTCCAAGTGAGAAAAACCTGAAGTTTTGTGAGTTTTGCAGAGTTACTTACATCTCAGATGAAACACATCAGAACTCACTGGTTGTGACTTCCCACTCCTGTTCTCCCTTTAAGGATAGGAATTGGGAAAAAGTGAAATGCTAACCTTGAACATGGCCCTTTGGCACCCACTGCCCTACCACCACACAGACGCACACATCTGCCTCTGAGTTTAGGTGCAGCCCGGGTAGAAACTATCCTGCTTGCAATAGTTTGCCATTTGGTGGGCATTTCAGTCAGGTGGCTCGAGATCTTGACTAAAAGTTAGGGCTGAACTTGTCTCTGAAAGGAGGTTCTTGGAGAGAGAAATGGATGGAGAGGAAGCCCCATGCGGACACCCTGAAGCAAGCATGCATAATGCCATGGGAATAAAAATAAAGGTGGTCTTTTCATGGCTGAGAATTCTTGGGGATCTGACTTGAATTTTTTTTTAAATCACAGGTAAAATTTAGGAGGCTTATTCTTTGCCATTGTGTAAGCACAGTGGGGTTAAGACTGGGGCGAGTAAGCAGGTATTCAGTATACTGGAACCTGGTATTTTGTATCAACTGGCCTCTCCGTCAAAGCAGGTACCATGGCATTATTTGATGTCTGGGTGAGGTGAGAAGCCTCAACATTATCTTGTATCATCAGGTAAATCCTCAGAACTAACAAGGATGACCAGGAATCTTGAGTCCTGGGACTCCGTTACAAATGAATAGGAAAAACAAAACACACTAAAAAGAGCCCAGTAGTGGCTAAAGCACGCAAGTAACTCCACTGTACTCTCTGTAAATCCTGAGAGTCAGGCCGTGTGGAGTGGCCAGCTACCCCAGGATGCAAACCCTAGATCAACAATCTAACATTATGAGCTTTGATCCCTGGCTCTGCCTCTGGCTTGTCAAGCACACCCGAGGAAGTCACTTAACCTATTGAAGTCAAGGCTAAGCTGTCAGCCAAGCTTTCAAAGCACCTCAGATTACCACCCACGCTACTCCTCTCCTTGAGTCATTGTCATAAAGAACAGGAACAGGTTGTTTCAACCCCTGTACCCTTGTGAGATTAAACTGAGCAAGCTGCCTGCACTGGGAAGGTGGGAAGGACTAACCTTCCAGCATTCTCCAGATGTCAGAAGGAGAAAGTTCTCTAGTCTTAGTTACTTCACACCTTTCCCTGTGACCTGAGGTGAGCTGCCTCACCCTCTCCACCAGAGATCCTTCTCCTGTCACTGGAAAGGGAGACGCGTCAGTGAAAAGCATAGCATGGCCGTGATGCCGCTGTCATTACCGCTCCAGATTCCGAGACACCTGGGGTGTGGCAGCTTTGAAGTCACAGAGTCCTTTGCCAGTTATTACTACACACCTCCTGACAATGTGTACATTTGCGAAAGATTTAGAATGCCTCAGCGATCCCACCACCCAGAGGTACTGTTAATGTAACGTTTCATTGCATTTCTCTGCCATTTCATGTATTTTATGCATATTTATAAACATCTATAAACAAAATATGGATAAGTCCATAATCACAGATTTTATATGCCTATAAACATCTCTGCACACTGATTACAATAAACACATTAAATTCTCAAAAACACTCTGTGACTTAACTATCTTAGGCTCTTTTTATCAGTGAGAAAGCTCAGAGTTGAAGGGACTTGACCAAGGTCACATAGCTTGCAGGTTCACACTTAGGTCTGCCCAACTCCAAGCTCATATTTTGAACAAACTTATTATACTACTTCAAGGAAAAAATAACAGAATATTTCCTTTTCACATCTGTTGTCTCAAAAGCTAGATTAAGATCCTCCTGGAATCTGAGTGATTCAGTTGTGACATACACAAATCCTCTGTGGTGGAGGTAGGTTTTAAATTACTGGGGTTAAGTCCTGTTAAATGATCAGTCTTGACCTAAAGTCACACAATTCTCAAAGTGTCTGGATTCAGTACACTGAGTAACCCAGGGACCACTGTTCATGAAATGTATGGTTGATTTAGTTCTTCATAATCTGTGATACTGGTACATTGGGCCCTTGTGTACAGATTAAAAAACAGATTTGGGTAATCATCAGGTAAACATCAAACACAAATTGAGCAGTGTTCCACAGAACACCTGGCCAGGACTCTTCAAAATGGTCAGAATAGTGAAAAATGAAAAGACAGAGAAATGGTAACAAGGGAGATGTGACAACTCAATGGAATGTGGTTTCCTGTGCTGGATCCCGGAACAGAGAACAAAAATAATGGAAAAAAACTATATGATTCAAATAAAGCCTCAATCTCAGCTAATGATGACATACCAATGTTGGTTTCTTAGTTTTGAGAATTGTACTAGTCACACTGGGGGAAACTGAGTGAGACTTTGGGAGCTCTCTTAATCTCTTTGCAACTTTTTTTTATAAATTAAAATTATTGCACAGTCAATATTTTCTTTAAGAACCCACTAAACAGCTCTCCTGCCTGTCTGTGACTAATATACCTGTCCTTTTAAAATGTAAGGTAGGTAGGTAGGTAGACAGATAGGTTTAAAAAATACAAACCCATTAAATAGGTGATCTTTAATGCAGGAAAGGAGGCAAAGTTACAGTAATAAAGTCATTAATGCTGCAACTGAGCCTATAGCTTTGTTCAAGCTTCTTACAACAATAGAAGCAGATTCACATTGTACTGCCCAAATGTTTCCCGAGTACATTTTTAAAAGATGTCAGACTTCATCGAGGAGCTTAACCTGGAATCTTTGGCACTGTCAGTCACTGATTTAGTGGTATGTGACTGGCTGTTTTGACACCTTATGTGGGAATGAGATGGTCCTTTTCCATTGTACGCCTGGTGTTCCATGGGTGTCCTTGAACTGTATGTAATGAGCAGTTAGTTCCCTTCTCTTTAGTAACTTCTTCCCTCGTGAGAAACACTGGGAAATTGTGCATCCCTCTGACTCTTCTTGCCTTTCATTTTGCTGACTCCATGAGAACTTAGAAAAGCAGCAGGGTCTAAGCAGCCTCTGCAGGGAGCTGTTCTCTTCCTGGTGCTGATCAGTGTCATGCACAGAGGCACTAATCTCCAACTCTGCTCACAGGAGGATCTTCTATGAAGCTGGGGGAGCTGGGACACGAGCCAGATCTCTGTGGAGAGTGGAGCCCCTTCGGATAAGGTAATGGAGGGTCCGATGGTGCTTTCGTCAAGATGATTTTCTTTTTTTTTTTAGTACACTTCACCCTCTTAAATATTTCATTTGTTACACATCACCCGGTAAAAGCTCAAAGTTCCTTGGCCCAGACTGTTTTTAAAGAATAATACATAGTCTCTTGTGCTCTTCCCATCCCTATTGTAATCCCTTTGCCTCCCGAATGAATAATGATGTGAAATAAATATATATATGTAAAAAGTACTTCCTAAATCAATATGTAAATTTAATACAGTTCTGCTTTTTGTCAGTAAAAAAAATGTGTATAAAGGCATATAAATAATAAAAACGTAACATATACACAACCTCCAAGATTTCTGTTGTGGGCCTGAACCCAGTCCTTGGCTCTGCTGCCCTTGCAGTGGCTAAGTTATAAAAGGCAAGCACAGATGTGGTGGAGAGCCCTCAACGTTCTTTCATTTGTTTCCTTAGGCCTATTTCTAGGAATCCAGGAAAAGTCTCCCTCAGTAGCCTTGGTGACTCCAGTGGAAAATTAACTTTAACGTCCAGGGTGTTTGCTGTTATGGCATGAGGTAGGGGAGACTAAAACATCCCTGAAAGTGTAGCTGTGAAGGGGCAGTGTTTGCCAGAAGGCCTCAGAAACAGTATTACACCTAAAGAAAGGAACAGGAGACTGAGACTGGAGAGCCATGTGCTGGCATAAGGGGCAGGGTATCTAAATGTCAGTCTCTGGAAAGGAGATCGAGTTAAACTCTGGGTTTTTATTTTGATGGATGGTTTGCAGTTAAGGCGAGAGCTAGGCTGCCTGGAATAGGGAAGAGGGGAGTGGTCATGCCTTGCCACCCTTGGTTTTCTTCTCTGCCTTCTGCTCTGTCTCTCCCAGGGTGCATGTTTAGAGTACACATCCGTCTTGAGGGGTGTATGCCTCCAGGGCCATCAGCAGTTCGCAGAAGGGAACATTAGAACTCCGCAACTCCACCCCATACACAGAGGCGTAGTCTAGCTTTTACTGAGAAACTCTGAAAACATTTGCCCTTGGGAACCAGTGCCAGTATTCTTTTCAGTTAGGAACTGTGACTGGCTCAAGGAATTTTCACTCTCTTTCAAGTCCTGTGCTTGGTTCACACTCGGTGGACTCTTGGGAAAAAAGGTCAAAGCAGATATGTACATACTGTCGTGGTGATGTTTATTTCCTCCTGAAACCTGAAGAATTTGTTTTTTTTTGTGAATGTCACTTTTATTCTTTGGTGCTCCAAAGCATTAGAGAAGAGAGTAATTTTAAAGTCAGATACATACATCTCAAACATTTTATTCTAATTTAAAAGAAAAAAAAATCACTTAGAGGTATTTATTGGCTAATTGCTCCCATAACACCATTAACTTCTATTGAATGTCAACCTTTGATGCAAGACCATAAAAAGGTGACCGTTCAACATAGGCTCCCCCTTATTTCAGTCATCTTATCCTGACTGACTTTTTATCCATGGAATTTATCACCTTTTAATATACCACAGTATTTATTTACTAGGCTTGTTTATTGTCTGCCTCTCTGTAGCAATTGTAAACTGTAAACTGCAATAATATTTTTACTATTTCTCTTGAAAATGGGATTCTTTGTGGCAGTAAAATGTTTGGATTCAGATAGCGCATGCAGAAAGCCTTTGCTTTTCCAGAAATGAACTTTAATGGGCAAGCCTCCCGTTCTGTGATTTTTTTTTTTTTTTTTCCTTCAAGAAGCCAGTGGCGTAAAGGAACTGGGACTTCCAGCTACATTAGGCCATTGGCTCCGGAATCGTGCTGCATATTGGTGTCTTACTTAGGTCAGGAGAGGGCTTGTTCCAAGGTGCAGGAAGACACCAAACCCTCAAGCAAGCCAGGACACCAGTTCTTTGTCCATTACAGGATGAAGCCCAGAAGGGTTATAAGTCTGCTAGCACATGTGGAAAAGCACAAGACTGATAGTACAAAGACTTGATTTCATGTAAATATAATTCCTGGTATGTTTCATCTTCCTAGCTGGAGTGGCAGTAACATCAGATGGGGCCAAGCTTTCCGACTCCGGCACCTCACCACAGGCCACTACCTCGCCTTGACAGAAGACCAAGGGCTTATACTGCAGGACCGGGGAAAGTCAGATACCAAGTCCACAGCTTTCTCTTTCCGGGCATCAAAGGTAAGGTGTGAAGAATCAGACTTGGACTCTGCTCTAAAAGTAAAAGGTCTGCTACCTCCCAGTAGAACTAGAACTGAAAAAAGACTAGAACAAACTAGTATTTTGTTACGTAATAAACACTTTATTCTTGTATCATTAGAATGGAGTTCAGTGAGTAATGTGTATCTTGGGTGACCATCAACATCTTGAGAGAGAAAGACCTTAATGGAGAGTGGGAAGCCCTAGGAAACAGAAAGGCTCGGGAATAGTGATGCTCAGAGGCTAACGGAAAGTGTTTTTGTTGCTTAATACAGTCTAAATTATTCATATCCTTATGTTGTATGCTCCATGCCTGTAAAGAAAAGGGTGACCTAGAGATTTGAGTTTCAGTTCATCTTGACTTGTCGAAATCAAGAAAGTGATTTCTTTCAGAGATGCAAAGAAGGTATGATTCTGGACATGGCATCATCGTGCAGTTATTTGCATTATGCAATTTTACTCATACCTTCCTCTTCCTTTTTACTAGGTCCTCTCTCCAGGTCTCTCAGCTTCCTCCTCTCTGTCCTCACTCTTCATACACATGCTTTCTGTGGCAGCTGATGAACTGCAAATGGTGCAACTTTGCCATTAGATGCACGTAGAGGTAGCTGTTTTTAAAACCTCCCTCTTGAAGGTTTAGCCAGGTTGTGATTCTGCATAATTCAGACCTGGATCTAGTTGGATGATCAGAACTGCATGCTGAGCTAACTTCTGACAGGCAGTTGAATGCCCTGTCACTTTATGGTTGTTCTAGAGACATCAGCCAAGCATAAGAAAGGCTCTGCGCAGACAGGCGTGCTTACCAGGGAGTGCACTCCTCCGAAGTATGCTGGATGGCTCGACTTCTCACTTGGGGAGCTTCATCAGTACTTCCATTCTTCTTTGCTCTTTTCCAGAAATAGATCTTGATTTGTGTTCTCTACACAATTTCTGTAAAGGGTTGTTGGTGATTCTGCCAACATAGGACTGCATGTGAGTCTGGCAGCTGAATTTTTCATGGAGCATCTCTGTTCCCCAAGGACTTCTCCGTCCTTCCCTGTGTGTGATCCTGTCATTTTTTTAGGCAGAGATTCTCTTTGGCATGTGGATTTTTCCTCCCCAAATTGCCCAGTATCAGAATTAGACTTTTCCCCCATATCTATAGTTCAAATATATATTTTTAAATGTGATCTTCCTGCCCATATCTTAGTAAATTCCCCTCAAACATCCATGTGCTTCTTTTCCACTGATGTGTTGGCTCCTTGACTTTGTTCTGTTTTCCTATGCACCTCTCTCTCATACTAGCCTCACTTTTGTTGTTTTGTTTTTTAAATTCCCAGCACAAGGATTTTTTTTTTGTATTTCCTTTTTTTCTTTTTTTTTTGGTTTTTTTTAATTAACTTTTTAAAATTTATATATATTTGACATCAATTGTAATCCCCATGTATTCCCCATCACCATATCACCAGTGCACCATCATCTCAGTCTCCCATGCTCCCGTCTGCACTCAACCCTTCCCCTCCCCACCAATTGGCCCCAATTTGTCATTGTTTTTTCATTTTTGTGTCTTTATTGTTATTATTATTGTTGTTGTTGTTCTTATTCCTTTCCTTGATCCTCCTTTGGTTCCCTTATATTCCTCCTAGGGGAGGAACCATCTGGTATTTTTCTTTT